>JADRCD010221236.1:2125-18597 GCA_019843815.1 Montemys delectorum
GAGAGAGAGAGAGAGAGAGAGAGAGAGAGAGAGAGAGAGAGAGAGGCCCAGATTCACAGGAAGAAAATCCTGAATCAGGAAAAGAATAACTGACTGACTCCTCTGGTTACTTCAAAGCTGTCCATCTAGGTGAAAGCCAATATTATTCTGGGTTCTACACTGGGCAAACAGTCCTTGTGCGCAGCACCTGGGTGGTGTGTGGTAACCTCCTACATATGCTGTTTTTATTTGTCCATGGACATTTGGCTATGTGTGTTGTCATAGACGCATAGCCCAGCAGATGGCTCACCTAGGAATGAGAAGAACCCACAAAGCTGTTACAAAGATGGATGTTGTTAAACCAAAGCCAAATTGTTCTTGCACAGTCTCTTGTCCCAGACTTCACATTTTTCTTAAACAAGGTTAATTTGTCCCTATAATTATGTGCCTATTCTTTTAGCAATGAAAACTTTTATTGTGGGTTTAATAAAATGAATTGCCTGTGATATGAAAGGATTCTGGAAGGCTTAGTTTTATCTTTTTTCCTTAACCCCTCAAGCCTCCTTTTAAGATTGTGCCCTGTGCAGTTCAGATGGAAGGCAAATCAGGAGACCTCATTTTGCTGTCAAAGATACTGACTTATAAGTAGCCAGGATGAACACAAGGAGAAATTGGAAAGAAAGCCACCATGAGGTATCCAGGGATTACTCTTCATAAGGGTACAATTTTTCAAAGCAAAAGTAACTTCTTATCTACGAAGCCATACATTCTGAAATGATGTTAGATGATGCTTGTGTACCTGTTCTTTCTAAAAATGTTAGAGGAATCATATAGTTTGGGGTCCAAACACTAATGCTGCACGTACCTGGCCTCTCCAACTATTCTTACTGCAAACTATTCATTCATTCATGGTTCACAGCCAGATGGATTAATGAATTACTAGATCTTGGGGAAAATATCTTCACCTGACTTTTAAATACACCTAGCTCTTTCCCTGTCCGCTTAGTCTTGTGATTGATGTTATCACTTCTACAACTTGAGCCTTTGTAGAATTCTGCCCCTCCCCACCCAGAAATACCTTCTTTAAGCATCATCTTCACCTTCCTATTCCTTCTCAACTTCAGTTCACAGGAAGTTATTTAAAGAGGCACAGTACAGCCAGGTTGGTCAGACAGGGATGGGAGGGAAGGCTCAGTAGCCAATTCTTTGGTACTCAGTGACCTTCCTGATGCCAAATGTGCATGATTTTCTCTCTGCTCAGCCTCAAGAATGAGTTGTGTAGGGTTCCTTGCTCAATGTGTATAGCTAGCGCTCTGAACTTTGCAGGAAATCCTTAGAGCTATTTGAAAAGTGCTGGTGCTTGGTGAATACTAAATTACATGTATGAAATAGTCTACAGTACCAGTTACACTTCATTTTTATTCTTGACACAGACACCTAAATCAGAGAACAGTAACATTTCAGAGATTATGCAAGCAGTTTGGGTATGTTCCAACACCATAATAGGATCAGAATTTTAAGGCCTTTTGTATTATTACCAATACTCGCTTAGTTTCTACTGCAGTGTACTTTGTAGGGAATTACAGCTTTTACTAAAAAGATTAAAATGCTATTATGCAAATGATTGCAGTATGTTATTATGTTTACAAATTAACATCCATGGCTCAACACACAAATTAACTAACTATTCTATCTGTGTTATTAAGGATTTAATAAAGTAACTGTTAATAAAAATGGGTAGCTTGGAACACTTAATAAGAAACAATTGTGATTTAACATACACAACTAGAGTCTGGTGTTTAATGTTCTAGGCGATATAATAGTAAAATCAAGTTGAGCAAAGGTTTTAGAAAAACCACCATTGTGTGAACAGTGGAAATGTTTGCTTGAGATGCTGATGAGCAAGAACAAAATAGCTTCAGGCTCCAATATACAGTGGGCAGCATATCACTACATCTAAGCAGCACACACAAAACATCTTCTATTAAAAAGTATTTCATTGAAATGATAATTGCCCTCTGTTCCATGTCTGATATGTTCCACACTCCTAGAGAATACTTACATTATTCTGAAATGGAGCTCAGAGCACATTTGGCTGTGGCGACTGGGACTTAGCTGCCGAGTATCACTGTGTGATAAAAGAGGGAAAGGCTAGCTTCAGACTAAGATGGCTTTACAAACAGGCTGCAAATTGCTATTCCTGGCTGTTCATGAGAGATCATAAAAGCCAGCAGATAAGAGCCGCCAAAGTCCCTGAGAAATGAATGTGTGTGATTATGTTATCTCTCACTTCAGATTTACTAGATGGACCGACAGCACCTTCCCTTTAGCCCCACAGGAACAGTAGGGAGAGGTACAGATTTTGGATAGTAAACTTTGCTGGGATAGGTTTAAATACTAAAACCATATTGAATATTTTTTGTATGAAAATATCCTTCTATAACTCAACACCAAATGCAATGGATTATATGTAATGAAAATTTATATTAAAATGATTCTAAAATATCTTGTTTTGAAGAGACTGGGCTCAGGAGGGACCTAGGATTCCAGTATTGGAATCCTCCAATAGGTCTCGTGATAAGATATAGGGGGTATTACCTAAAATTAAGCAAGCTAACAGACAAGAGACACAGGAATTACTCAAGAAGGTACCAGGAAACTCAATTTACATTTCCAATATTTTGAATTTGTTTCCTCACTCATCAAAGATGAAGAGAACTTTAGAGTCTTCCAACAGTTACCTGGTTGGGTTTAACTGCTGAGATTAGTAACTGACCTTCCAAAATGGAAGAGCTAAATATACTTAGGGAATGTACAGGCAGGGAAGCCATCACAAAGTTGGCCAAGGTTTGTGTAATTTATTTTGTTCCAAATAGCACCTCTGTTGTTGTTGGGAAACTGCTTATGCAAATTTTTGATATCTAGCTTTAGCAAGATGCCTGATTCCTTCATTTCCTTCCACATTTGGATAAATTGTGTTGTTCCTCACTATTCCAAATTTGTCCTTGTGGAAGTGAACACTTGCAAATTGTTTGAAGCTTCCTAAGAGAAAGAAAGCAAAGGAAGGAAGAGGGGAGGAATGCTGACCAAAAAAAAAAAAAAAAAAAAAAAAATCCAGTTTCTGTGACAGCTTATGATTTGATGGTGTGTGGCCTTGTCCTGTTCCCAGGCACCTGATTAAGAAAGGAGTACAATCCTGTTATGCAGGCATTCTGGAAATCTTGCCAACATTCACCTGACATGACCAGGGTTTAAAGTCCTTGAGGTAACTTTATGAAACAGGATGGAATGCTCTGCTTCTGGATATGGGTGACTATATACTCATATTATCTTATTTTATAAAGATGAGGTGGGGACAGGGCAGGCGGTGGGGGGAGGGGCAAGGGTCTGGGATCCTTGCCACAAAAGGGCGGTAAAATAATTAGTCCAGGAGACAAATGTCTTGGACCATGTTTAAACAGAGCTTTAAGGACACAGTGTTCCCAACACTCACATATCTAAATACAAACGGGTGTCAGCTGTTATACAGACCAAAGCGTAACAGTCTGCTTCCACATAGGTCATCCTCAATCCATTTTGGTCCCAGTCACACTGCACATCTGTTTCTGCGAGCTACAGCTTCTTAAGGTGGCATTTGGACTTCATAAGAGCACAAACAACCGAGCTATAAATTGCCACTGCTGGAGTTATTTTGAATAAGTGTATACTGTTTCATATTTATAATGGTGAGGCTCCATAATAGTCCCGGTGAATACATAACACCCATCAGTTCAACAAGCATGAAATTGTATGTTGTCAACTTGTCTCATAAATAGAGTCATCTTCCGGCTTGCGGTAATGTCAAACTAACATTCCCTCCCCTCCCCCAGAATTGTCAAGAGGGTCACAAAAATTAAGGTTAAAATTAAGAAAAGAAGGGGAAAAAATTAAGCAAGAAAGTAAGAGGAAGCAAAGGAGGTGGTGCTTCCTTTAAGCAGGTCTTGTAAAGCTGAATTTCCTGCTGTTACCCTCCTGGTTAACTCTCTCTCCCAAGAAGCTGTCTTTCCTTAAATGAATGCTAGCTGGTTAATCGAACGTGTTTTCTCTGTCATCCAGTGACGCCATGTCTACCTAGACTTTGCAGGGTGGATACATGATGCAGGTCTTGCCGGGTTGTGCATTTGTGAGCGTTTTTTTTTTTTTTAAGTTTTTTTTTTTTAAATTCTATTCTTGTGATGAAAATCAGTGCTAATTGTTACACAACCCTCTAACTCTGCTCTGCCAAGCTTTCTGCTAGCCTTTGCACCCCAGTTAACTCTTAATTCATTATCAGAGCAATAGGAAGAAGCGACAGGAAGACACTTGGTTCAAACTTTTCTGAGTCAGAAAATGAAGAGAGAGAGAGAGAGAGGCAGCAAAGAAATGATTGTACCAAATTTGCAACTTGCTGTAAGGAAAAAAGACGAATGAAAAGCGCTTGCTGGCAGCTAGGGAGCAACTCAGAGTCTGGTTTTCACAGTGGCTGAATCCTCATGCACCAGAGGCATGAGGAGAGAACAGTGCGAGTCTTTTGCTGCTTTTGAGAAATTCTTAGATGTGCTCAACACTCCCTATCTTTCTTCAAATGGCCCGGAGACAAGAAAGCATTTGCAGCCTGTATCTGTAATCATTTTGACTTAGCCAGTTAAGTTGCTAACTTTAAGACCTCAGGACACTGTCTTGTCTTAAATCAAACACTATGCAGATATTACTGAGGCTTATGGCTAACCCTGTTCTCTTCATCGTGGGTTGTCGGCGAGATGGATGGTCATGTCTTCTTGTGGGAGAAACCATTTGCTGGTCAAAGCTCTTGGTCTCATTTTTGCATTTCTCTGTGCTTGTAGGTTAGGAAGTTCACCCATTCCTTCACTGATTTATGTATCCATTCACCAGAAAATAATTATTATCATTCCGTAGCATGTTCGGCTACTTGTCGATTTCTAGTGAGACAGTGGCTTTGAGCAGACATGTCCCCTGTCCCTGAGGAAGCTCATGGTGACTGATGAGAACAGGTTTCTAATGCTGAGAGGGGTAAACATTGTACTCAAAGGAGCACAGCACTCTGCTAAAGGGAGCACAGGCAGGGCTTATTTCACCTTAGTATATTGTCCATCAAAACGATGCATTCTGCTTTTCTTTCTCTTTCAAAAATACCTCCAACTAGAGGTGTTCATTGTTGTCTTTTCTGGAAACAACTTCCCTCAGTTACAGGACCTTTCCCTTTCTGATAGGAGCTGAGAGATAGGATCTAAAACCTCTAAGGCAGAGGCTCAGAATTTTGAAATTAGGAGACTTGAAATAGGCAAATCAGGAAACTCATTTGGTAAAATAAGAGTTTTCTCACTGTAACTGTTGAGGGAAATCAAGAGGAAGCCAGTCTAAAGGAAAACAGCCCCTCTGTCAGCAGGGAGCTCTTAACACACTGCCTCTGGCAATGTGTATTGGGATTACCATGGACCAAAACCATTTTGTACCATTTTAGGCTTGGTGACCTTTCTCTCTGAGAATGATATTTCAGTCCAATTGGAAAGGCCAGCATGCTTTTGGCTGGTAAGAAGCACCCTATATGGGTGACATTGCTCTCTCTGAGCAAACTGTCTCTAAACCCCTGTCTCTAACTGTCATCTCATTACCTTCTTTGGTAGAGCAACTGATGGACTGTCCTTTCCCTTTGGTGAGACATCACAGGAAGAATGTCCCATATCCCTCTACTCTCCTCTCTGGAAATACCAAATATTATTTCCATAACAGCATTATTCAGTTAGATCCTATTCAAATTTCTAGAATGCTCCGACTTAAATCTCTTCTCCCTAGTTCTCTTTGAGAAGTCTATTTCTCCAGTTGAACAGTTTTTTTTTTTTTTTTTCTAGATGAAAAAAACCTCTATTAAAGGAATGCCCTTGATTTTTCCATGGACTCTTTGCCTAAGGATATTAGCTTCCCTGGGTGTCATCTCATCTGCTCAGATGTGAACTTGGAGCCCCTGTATTCCAGACATAGTTCTCTTGGCTCTCCAAGGAACCTAGCCAGCTGAGATTCTGTCCAGAAATTTTCTCATGTCAGGATTCTCTTGTGTTCTTGCCAGCCAATTCTTAGCAGGGACACCCTGCTCTCCTCTGAGCTGCGTGTCTCCACCTGGGTTTTTTTTTTTTCTTTTTTCTTTTTTGGTAGTGCAGCCTAGTGGGTAGGCTCACTTTTTATTCATATTGGAGGAGAGCCTAGCAAAGGCCTGGGAATTAGAGCACAGTGATTCTCCACAAGATAAGTGGCTTCTTTTCTCCCGCTGGTTCCCAATTCCAGGGCTCTGCATGCCACAGATTGGAGAGTTACATTAGGTCACAATGCTACTGTCTAGATCTTTTAATCCTCAATCCTAGCTGTGTGGCTGCCGTCCTAGAGCAATTTGTGTCAATTTCTCCTGGGATAGATCTAGCCTGGGCTGCTTTGCAATATTTGTTCTAACTGACAATTTTGACAAAGACATTCTGTCCACACTGAGCTAGAGAATTTTCTGTGCTTAGATGTATTTGGAGGTGACTAGATGTTGCCTGGTCTTAGCAGATAAGTGAGCTTGTGACGCCGCATAGCTCAAGCCCTACCCTGTTTAATTTGACTTTGAATGGCAAATGTGTTTCTTCTCTGAGTCAGCAGACATGATGATCACCTCTACTGGACTGTGTGATCTGCCTGTTGCTTTAGAATACAGAACAACAAAATATGACTCTTACGTTTTACCTTCAGTGTCTGGTTCATTGTGAGTCCTGCTACATAGTCTATGGTAGAAAGCGAGGTTGTCTTCCATATGGAAGATTCATGTCTAACTCAATCACAGTGGCTATTTTTATAACGTGCACTGTAAGACCTCATTTCTCTGGCCATTATTAGTGTGATTAATTGTCTGAAACAGAACTGAGAAAACACACCATCTTGTAAAGTTGCCTTAGAGAAGCCAAACTAGATTCGGATAGATTTTCTCATATTCGACTATTTAACACATTTTATTCTCTAGTCCTCCCTTCACACTAGCTTTCTTCTGTTGAATGTGCAGTCTAAATGAGTCTTAGTTACTTGTTGTTCTGAGGACATAAGACATGGGGTAGCAATGATTTTAAAAACTCATAAGATGGCAGAGATATGGATATCATGTGGAGATTTTCAGGCTGACCAAATGACAAGACTAAAAATTACAAAATTCAACACCTAGAACCAAATTATCTGGGACCATTTACTATAAGGGCAGTCAGGCTCTGTGTGCCTTATTCATTCCTAATCATTATTTTTTAAGAGCAAAATAATGGTGCCACAGAAATCAATTCTTATAATTTTTAGTGTGGCTGAAATACTTCAAATCTCCACACATGTGCAGGGGCATGTAAGCCCACACTCAAGTAAATAAATTACTGTAAAAAAAAAAAAGGCTTGTTGTTTATACACATCAAGTTCTTTGTTTTATCACACAGGGCCACCTGGGTTAATTTTCTATCATCCTTTTCCATAGTAAATGAAAGAATGCTCTTTGAAAAATTGCAATATTAATTATTATTATTATTATTGTTATTATGAGTAGTAGTGGTAATAGAGTAGTAGTAGTAATCTCTTGCAATGGTTCTTCACTTTAACAAACAGATCTATTTAGATATTCAATAATAATGACACCTCTGGCTATTTTATTTGTTTATCATAAAACTCTTTGGATACAGAGAAATGTGTCTTTGTAGAATTTCAATACAACTCAGCCTGTCTACTGCTCTGTCATTCTTCACACTACAGTGAAATTACCTGTGTTTACCTTTCACGACTTCCATCTTTATGTAGACCCCAATAACCCACAGCCACCACAATGACCAGCTCAGCCACATGGTTCCAGCTAGAGCATGTTAAGATATCCCCACCAACAACAATTCCTCCCTTTCCATTCCTCTTATTTTGCTTGGAGACTCTTATAAGCGAATCACCAGACTTATGGCCTGTAAAGCAATTATTAAAATTCACTCCTTGCCTTTGGACAAAGAATTTTCAGTTAATGTATAAGACAAAGTTTCTTAAGTCTAACCTTAAGTCTAACCCTGGGACTCCTCCAGCTGCGTCTTCCTCTAGATTTTCCTGATTAGTTCCCATACCTTGTACCTAAAAGTGAACAGCCTGTGTTTCCCCAGTGTGGACCCTCAGTGTTGGTTAGGCCATGACTTCTCATTAATATTCAAACTTTGACAATATCAAAGAGTGCTGTCTTGGCCACCACTGCCCTTCTTGGCCCCTTCTTGAGCTTATTCTTTGTAGAGAGGCATTTGTGTCTTCTTCATGTCCCTTTTAGGAGCAATTCTTTCCCTTGTCCAATTTTTCCCTTTCTCTTTATGGCTGTCATAATGGTGCCTAATGCCATCAGGCAGCCGTGACCCTGTCCATCACTCACCTGCAAGCTATTGCTAAGCTAGTAGATGGTCCCTGAGTGACCAGATTAATTGTGCCAGTGCTAGCCCTTTCCACCTGACCTTTTTTGTCTTGTGGAATAAAAGCTGATTCCAGGCTGTGTATGAGGCAGGCTGCCCTGCTATCCTGTGCTCTCGGTGGAGCTGCTCAGTGGCAAGGGCAGTGTCAATGCAAATGAAGTGCGGAAGCAGGGCTGGAAGAAGGTGCATGGTTACAGGCTGCCAGAAATCAAGTTAGCCCTCTGCCAAGGGCCATTGGAAGTAAGTCTTAGGGAGACAGGTTCCCAGAGAAATTTTCTGTGGCCACCATTTCCATAAACGGTACTGTAACAATGTGCTATTTTAAAGATGGGTTGTTCTGTCTCTTTTTATCTGAAGGCTTTACCAGACACAGGATAAATTCTTAATCCCCCAGATTTAGGAAAGTATCTGTAGTCCCTCTTGGAATTCAGTGAGTTGTTGTCCCACAGGATCAACAGTGTCTTTTTCTCTTTCTATAAGTTTTTGGATTATGACACAAGTCATTGATTCCATATCTCAATATATTGTGGGTCACGTGAAAGAAATCTGACTGTGTGTCTGCCTCATCATTGCCCAGGACAATGTCACGCACATTGGAACTGCCTCCAGTGCTTCTTAATGGGTGGCTTTACAGTGATTCTACTGAATTCAGAAAGAGAAAATAAAATGACCTTCCTAGCCATTCTGACCAATCGGGCTAAAAATAAGACATGTCAAAGATCTGAGAACATGTTCTCCAGGAGATGGTTTATAAACAGAGCCAATGGTGACAGTGGCATGCTGTATGCCTGCCAGCATGGCTGTAAACCTACCTTCTAACTCATTGAACAGATTTGCTGTTCAGATTAAGATATGAGGGAAACGTTAGTGCTGGTGAGATATGCAGCTGTGTTAGGACATGTGCATGTACAACACATTGCTAAGCTTAAGCGCAAGTCATTTGCTTTTCACCTGTATCGCATGAGATCAAAGTGAGGGTAATTTTCCACATTCAGTGAAGTGCTAAAGATTTGGTAGTGTTCTAGGGTTCAAGGATCATTTGGGTTCCTCTGCCTATATGTAAGGAACTAGCTAACTCTCACTTGAGTTCACAAAAATGAATTTCTGCAGCATTACAAGACACCATCCCCAATGGTGTATTCCTATCTCCAGGTCTCTTTTGACTTTCAATATTTTGCAAGCATCTGATCATTTTTCTTGTTAACAATCACAGTGAAATGAATTTGCTTCTTGTGTATAAGTGATCACAAGGCTGTGCAGTTTACCATGATATATGGATAGTGATTACCTGGACTCTTGGAAGAAGCCTGGGTTACCCAGGCTGAAGTAAGGAAACCTGGAGCAGGCAGGAGAATGGCTAGTCCTTAAGGTCTGTGGGTTTCTGGGAGCTGTGAATGTTCTCATTCTTGCTTTCGTTTATGAGCTGTGATGGAGTTCAGTATGACAAAGGGACAAAGGTAGATTCCCAGCTTTTCCTGGTTTTTCCTGTGAAGCTGACATTTGTAGTTTTTGTAAGGGTGGTGGTGAATCTTCTTTAAATGTTCTATCTACAAGTTGAGGGCATCAGAACGACTTATATGTTGTCAGGCAGTCTGTTCCTTTATTGGGTGTCATAGGACAGATCTGATCTCCTTCATTTGTTAATGGACAGAGTTAGCAGCCATTTAAGAAGCAGCTGGCATGGAGCTGGCTCTGTGCTCACTCCACTGCAATGCACTGTGTATGTGAGACAGTTGACATAGGGACTCCCCTTAGGCCTTGGTTGTCTACTGAAGACGCTCCTGAGTTAAAAGTCAGAAGATGAATCCTGCAGCAAAGAAGTGGGCATCAAGGAGACTTTACAAAGACTGCAAGTGTCTGCTGAAAAGGAATAAGAGGACAATTGGTCACTGTTGTATCATGTATTTACTCCCGAGACATGAAAAATTGGAAGTAACACAAACTTCTGCTTATGTATAAATTACGTTTCCAGAAAGTAGACAAGAAAAATGGGTCTATGTGGCAGTTAGGGTATTTTTTGAGACAGGGTATCATGTAGGTTAGGCTGATAGCCATGAATGTTCCAATGTAGCTGAGGATGACCTTGAACTTATGATCCTCTTGCCTTCACCTCCCTAACACTAGGATTACAGACAAATATCAGCCCACAGTGCTGGGCTTTTGTGCATGCTAAGCAAGATCTCTATGGACTGAGTTACATCTGCAAACCCACATAGTAGGTTTTTAATGACATGTTTTAATGAATTTACCTTCTAACCAGCGCTGTCTACTCTGTGGCTGTACTTGGCAATCCAACAGCTCATTAGATTTCAACAAAAGCAGCCCGGCTAAATAAGAAGGGTTCCTTAGTCAAACACCCCTGGGCAATATCTCTGAGAGCAAATGTGACAAATAGAATCAGAAATGAATTAAATAGTCAGCTACAGCAAGCCAAACTAAGAAGAAGAAGAAGAGAAAATAAAAAGCCCTGAAATGACCAAAAATGGAAACATATTACAGTTATCTGCATTCACCATTCAGAGCAAGTTTGGTCATATTTAAGATAATTCTCTAGTGCCTGCTATTTTTAGCCCAAGGGTAATCTCCCTTAAGAGCCTTTCCAAGCTGCATCTCTTTAACCTGGCCCAACAGACTAAGCCAATAAGCTGTCTGACTTGCCTCGTCCATCCAGGAGGAAGAGCAATGGCTAAAACAAACCATTTACAGGGAGAACACTCAGCCTATCTTGTATTAACGGCTTCCTTCATATAGATTTTTAAAACATCTCACTATTGAGTGTTGCCTGTCAGGGACCAAAATGTCCAGCTTTGCTGTTTAGAAATTGTAGACTCACGGATATGAAAAGAGGATTTTATAGACCTGATCTAATGGAAATAAACATTACCCCATTACCTTCAGTAGAAGCAAATCTTTACAGTTCAAGCCATCGTTATTAATGGCTATGAGAAGAAAGAAACATTTCTAGGGGGTTATTTATTTAATTTTTTTTTTTTTTTTAGGCAAAGGAAGACCGGTGAGCTGTACCATAGCAAATGAAAGTTTTCTTAAAGCTTTCTCCTTGGTGACTTTGCAGTGTGTAGTTTAAAAGCAGAAAGCAAAGAAGAAGCAGTTTAAAACAGTAGGCCGTGCTTCTCAGGCCCAACCAGTCCTGGGGCATATGCTCAATAAGCTATTCCTATCTGACTGAAAAAAAAAATAGGCTGGCTGTTTCTGGTGTCATTCTTACATATTTAAAGGCTTTTGTGAGACTCTTGATCTGTCAGTTCTTGTCTGTCTGTCTGTCTGTCTGTATCTATATAGTATATTCCAACAACTCCATCACTTCTTAGCATTCACTATCTTCATCAGAGAGAGGAAGGGTGATGTTTATCCACATGTGTGCATAGGTACAGATGTAGGCTGTCTAGGCAGAAGTCCAACCATGGGTCACAGCACCATAAAATATGTCAGCTCCTGCTCAGCTCCTGAGAAACAATGGTTCTGACTGTTCACATTCCAGATTAATCCCAGGTTGACTAGTCTATGCCAGTCAGAAGACTGCAATAACTACTTCAGCACAAAGTCAAACCCAGCTGCAGATGCTAAGCATGAGGCATCGATTATCAGATGCTTTCCGAGCTCATGCATTTTACATCACATTAAGTAGGTGCAGTGGGAAAAACATGGTTGTAACCCAGGGCCTCAGTCTTCTGGAAGCTGTGTTCCAGGGCTGTACCCATAGGATAGTAGAGGAGACTAAGGACACTTACAGAGACCTTCCTCTGTTTGAGATACCATACGTGTATCTTTCAAGGCTCATCTGGAGTGCAACACTACCTGAAATACCAGTCTTCTTTCTCATAAATGTTTTATGGCGACCTGGTAAGCACCAGGCACTACCCTTGGTTATGTATGCTTTCTGTCTTTCCACAGATTAGGAATTTAGAAGTTAGTATTTAACCAGGCCCCATTCCTGGTTCCCACTGTTTCTCGTCAGTGGCAGTAAAATGAGATTGCTATTCTTCCTCTGGAAATCTAGGAGCACTGGCTACTCTCATGGCTATCTTCCAGGGAAGAGTTGTCCTACCCAGACTATCTTTTGACTCTTAGCTGATGCAATGGGACCCAGGTTCTTCTGACAGTAAGGGTCCTGCAGGGCAGATTGCCAGGAGGTGTTTGGTGGTGCTTTGCTGGCCCTGCCTGATCTTTAGTCCCCTTTGAGTCTGGCTGTTAATCTTTAGCACAAGTCTGACACTGCAACACAGGGCACACAAGGTTGCCTAACTTCTTGTTTGTGTGTTCCTAGGGATCAGAAGTCAGGGTGTTGTTTCCCCTAAATCGTAAGCTTCGGTTCTCTATCTCTGTCTCATTCCTTTGCTGCTGTCTTACCACCTCCTGTGTATTCCATAAAAAGTCTGTTGCAGAAGACTCCCTTTCTGCTCTTTGATGAATGCTCACAGTCTTTATCCTTTTGAACCTTCTCTATCTGGTGTTTAAGTTATCATACCTGTCCCCCACTGCTTACTAAGCCCTGCTTGATGCTGCTCCTGTACAGTCCATATTCTACACATATATTACCTGAATATGAATCCAAAGGCTGTACATTACAGATCCTGCTATGACCCTTTAACTTTGAAAAAAAAAAACAACTATGGTACATTAAAAAAAAAAAAAAAGAATTATCTAGGATTGAAGGATTCTCTTCCAAACCTTAGAAGTATACCAGATTTACATATGTGGCACAACCACAATCACAGCTACACTGTAGATTATTTCTTGACCAAGGTTTGTTCTAGGCCTCATATGGAATACATAAATTCATCAGCTAGCCCCTGCACTCAGGATCCATCAGAGGCTAATCATTGCCTAAGGAAGCATGTGGCCATTGGTAAGGGATTAGCATACTTTTAGGGATGAGAGTAGACCCTTTAAATTTGTAGAAGAAAGGGATAGCAGCTAGCCAGGAAACACATCTAGCTGGGAAGCATTTTCATTGGTAGAGTAGAGGGTAGGTATTTCAGACATCAAGTTTCTTTGGAGTATTCCTTTAATATATACTTAACAACTTTTTTGTGCAAGGATACAGATGTGTTAAAATAAAAAGCAGATAGGATAAAGGCAGCAAGGTTGTGATGCAGGACACTTTGAGATGAACAAGAGATGGAATGAACCTGGGTAGGTGGAAGGGAAACTAACTCGAAGAGAAACTAACTCCAATGGGACAGAAGTTTTGAACTGTTGAACACTGATATTTTTATCAGTCATATTGAGTCTCGTATGCTCATATCAAGCGGGTAAACCGAGGTCCAAGAATTTTAAGTTGCTTGTAGCATGAAACCATCAGATAGCTCCTTAGAGACCATACAGAAGATGACTTGGGATAAAAGTGGTAGAGAAGGGCTGAGGGGTGTCTAGTTAGAACACTTGAAGTCATGCAAATAGGGGGGTAATAGAGACACGGAGAGATGGGACGGATATTACAGAGGTTGGGGGAAAATAACACTTTTGGATGGAGATGCTCATTAGTGAAAGTGATAGGTTTGATGTCAGAATGTACGAAAAGTTAAAAAAGACTGTTGTTCAACAGTTTGAGTGATTTGAAGAACTGAGGATTAGTTAATAAAAATAGAGCCTTGTGCTGAGGGGCTGTGTGTGGCTCAAGGATACAGAAGATAAGAAGGATCCAGAATATAACCTAAGTAGATCATCAAGAGTATATTCTGATATCGGTTGGAAGTAATTTTGTTCACAAAATGTGGGCCAGATATGGAAGGCATCTTAAAGAAGGTTACTCAGGGAAATAGTCATTTGGTAGATATGTTGTGGAAGACATCTCGGGGCTTCCTTTTGTCCTGGATATCAAAGATGTTTCATTTTTGCTTTGAGTTCCACAGTTGGTGGACTAGATTTCTTTTAGCCAGGAGAGAAGAAGTTTGGTATGTATGCATATGAGTGTGGGTAAGTGGGTGAGAGTCATCTGTAGATCAGGCACTTGGGCTATACATATTCAAACAATGTTTTAATATAAAAAGAAAACTTTCATTCTATCAAATTACTTACTAAAAATACTACTTTGGGTTAATTCTCATAACCGCGATAAATGTGTTATAAGTATTCACTTATTTTACAGTTTGGAAATTGAAATTGAGTAAGCACCTTGCCCAGGGCCAAGTCTCAGAGCAGATACCAGAATAGATATACATTTCTGAACTACAATGACAAAACTCAAATTTTCAGCCATTCCCTATCCTGCCTCTTAATTAGTACTTGTATTGGCAGGTACTGAGCTTCTTATCCCCTTTACTCCCAACCTCTTTGAAGATTTACAAATACCTAAGTTTATTTTCTGTCTCCTTATTTTCAGTCCTCCTAATGTAAAAACCACTGGAAACCCTGAAGTTCTAGTAATTCTACTAAATTCTACTTCTATTTGAAGTAGCATAGTCATGGATCTTTTTCATACTGGCGTGTAGTGGAAAGAACGCCATGAGAGTCCAAGCTACTGCAGCAGCCAGCAGATGAGCTCTCATGTCCTGCAGCCCCTAGGGCCATGGATGTTTCTATCTGTATAAGAACACATTTTCTTTTTAGGAGATACTAGCACTTGGTAGGTTGAGAGGCTCAGTTCTTCATCCATGATGTGAATTTTCTTGGCCCTTGTGAACTGATTGACTGAAGTTCTTCTTGTTGTTACATTTCATTGAGGAGGAAGACAATGATGAAGTATTAATAATGCATTCTATACTTGACTCTAAATTCCATTCATTGGGCCTTGGAAAAGTCTTTGTAAGGTATATTCAGACAAATGTCTAGAAGGTCTCCTGAAAAGTGTAGTGCAGTGGGAACTACAATTCCTCCCTCACACACTTCTCTTATTTTCATTAAGTGGTGCCAGTTATTCAAATCACCCCAAACACAAAACTATAGCTAGTATTACTGCTGAACACCAGTATCAAACCTACCACCTTTTAAATGCAATTCAAAATACAAATGTTCCTCCAAATAAACAATGTTTTATAAACGACACTTAGGTCCAATTATTTTCCTCTCCTTAGTGAGCATCAACTCATTTTGTATTAGTAATTACATAAATTTTCTTAATACTTTAGCTTCTTTCACATCTATGTGAAGGTGAACAATCATGCATCTTTCATCTTTCTCTTGTAGCTGTTACATGCCTTAAGTGGTAGTGTCCTGTATCAGATCAATTATAAGCAGAGAGGATGAGTTTGTTTTTTTTTTTTTTTTTTAATTATTATTTCTTTTGGTCCCTGTGTTCTCTGAGCTCCCTGGAATTCTGATTCAAAATTATGTAGATAAACAGAACAGAGTAGCTAGCTGGTGAATAAGTGAATGAACACATGACACTGAACTTATGATTTTCTAAACCATTCTGGAAGTGTTTTTAGGGGACCTGGAAAATTACTTGAGTAATTGGATCTGTTGAATAACTGCTGGGCTGGGTCTGGTGACTGCATCACATTCTGCAGATGGGTCAGTAATTTTGCTTCAGTTTGCTCATTCTTTGTTTCAAATAGTACAGGTTTCTCGGTCTTGATGTTTAAGATACAGTGGCACCCATTCTGCAGTTCTTGTTATGTTGCCAAAACAGTGTTTTATTGCTGTCTACACCCACTCCCATTGCTGCACCTGAGAAAGGATTGCTGTGTGTCTCTGCCCTTCTGCTTTGGGTGGCAAATTATTGATCAAAGTGTTATGGTAACAGCTGTACTGCTGATTAGATGAAGATAAATATCCAAGAATGCAACTGGTATTTTCTGACACGATTGCTTTTCCTGGGAGCTCAGCCATCCCAAGAGGTTTTACAGGAATGTTCAGTAAGTGTGCATTTGGAACTGTGTTTCAAGAGAGGGCAAACCTATGCTGTCTAATTCCTCCATTCATTCATATTGCAACTCTCACTGCTGTCCATATCTCATCTATCTTTTTATCTTTATCTTTTATTGTTTTCCTGACATTAGATTTTTCATCTGTTTTCCCTTCCTTCCTTCCTTCCTTCCTTCCTTCCTTCCTTCCTTCCTTCCT
>JADRCD010221236.1:18607-61998 GCA_019843815.1 Montemys delectorum
TTCCTTCCTTCCTTCCTTCCTTCCTTCCTTCCTTCCTTCCTTCCTTCTTTCCTTCTTTCTTTCCTTCCTTCCTTCCTCACTTCTTTCCTTCCTTCCTTCCTTCCTTCCTTCCTTCCTTCCTTCCTTCCTTCCTTCCTTCCTTCCCTTTAAATACTTTCTATGCTGGTTTTTGAATGGTTGTGAGTCAATACTACCATTGCCTATCTATAATCATTCTGCTCTTGAGTTTAATGCTCCTTCTACTGATGTTTTCAAGTCTCTTTTTGGACATTATTTTCTATTGTATATATTAAGTTGTTAACATAACAATCACTTCACATATTATCCATTTTGCTAAATATCAGAATACAGTCCAGTATTATGACCTTCAATCCCAGTAAAAGTAACTTGCCATTATTATTCTACAAATGCAAGTTTGTAACTTTTGGCCTAGTTTTCATTTCTTCTAACTCCCCCACCAGTTTTTCCTTTCACTCTCTTGGTTGTTTAACAAAAATAATTTGTCAGGTCTCCATTCTTCAAGAATTTTCAGTGCTATGTGAGTATTTCCCATCAGCTAGTTTGTATCTTGGCTGGTGTTTAATATAAATAATTGAGTTTTTGTGACTATTCTTTATAATTTAATGTTTTTCTTCCTCCATGAACATCCTTTTTCCTTTTCTTTTTTTTTCTTTAGACTATCCTGAAGATAGCTCTCTCTTACACATTAAGTATTCAGGTAGACTAGAGCTAACTGGGCAAACCAAAGAGTATCCCTGAAATGGTTCCCTGGGGCCTCAGTGTCTGATTATGTTGGCACCACTGGACTAAGAACCTTGTCTTGGCCTGACTTTACACTGGCATCATAAGCAATGCCTCCTTTTCTTAATTAACAGAGACAATTCAAGGAAGAATGGTTTGTGAAATGATGCTCAAATGGTCTTTGACTATCATCTCATTCCCTAGGGAGTCTGTGGAGTTGATATTTCATCCTGAACAGTGTACTTGAGTACACTAATAAAAAGATAATTATAATTAACATTTTCATTTATATTTATAAGTAAATTTCCTTGCATGATGTAAACTTCTATTTGTATAGTATCTTAATTTATGTTACTCAACTCAAACTATATAGTTGTATACCTTAATTTATTTTTATAAATCATTTCCTAGATACAACCCATGCAGATCCCATGTATTCTTTTTGTTTCCCTAATTGAACTAAACTAAAAGACAATTGTTTTGCTTTAGAAACAATTCAGTGAAGAACCCTGCCAGTCTGCAATGTAAGACAAAATAACAGAGATGAGCATTGGCCTTAAATTGACTTCCTAAACACTAAGCAGACTTACAAGTTCAAGAAATTAATGCCATGTGGCAGCATTTTATATATGCAGAGATTTCCGTAAGCCACGGAGAGATCATGTCTTCATTTCCCAAGGACAGACCCAGAATTCAGAAGACCTTGTCACATTCTTTGAGGTCAGCAAACACTCTTTTCTTCTTTATACTTCATGACTCCAGAGGCACTATGGTAAGATGGCTAGAGTTAGAAAGAACTATTCTTCTTGTCCTTTGTCTATCACTTGATTCAAGTGGGACCATGGATACATTTCTTCCTCTCAAAACCAATACTGGCTTTATAAGGTTTTTTTTTATTCATTCAGTGAACATTTACAAACCATCGTGTTACATGTGAGAGTCTAGTTAAGGACATTCTAGTTAAGGAGCTGGAATTCTTGTCCTCATTGAGCTTCTGTTCTGGATGATTGTATTAAGTCTGGGTAAGAAGCTGTATTAGGGGTGTTTCCCAGTGCCTGAAGCCCAGGTCATGTAATAAATGTTGCTAACAAAATGCATACAAAGTCCATGAACACCTGGAGGCAATGGCAACTGCCACTCATACATAAATACATAGACAAGGGAAGCCAAAATATTAATAAACTCCTTCCATGGAAACCGTTAACAGTAAAGGGTTTGTATTATTATTATTATTATTATTATTATTATTATTATTATTATATCTTCAGTTACAAACAAAATCATCATCATCATCATTAAAAGATTCAACTCTAGTGTCCTCACTCAGAAGTGCATGTGTAGTGGATAGAATTGATGAGAGAGAGTTGAGATGGGGTTGGCAACTAATATCTGGAACATAGAAACTGTGCTTCACAGTTTTGATCAGTTCCTGTTTTAATAGGTTTGGGCTAGGTCTTTGCTAGCCCCTAGGAGGAGAGAAGAAAGTGAAGGTTCTGCCCACTGGTGCCCCATGTGAATCTAGGAGAAACTTTTCTGTAAAGGGAAATAGTGACATCGTTACATACGAACTTATTTGTTATGGGTCTTGGGCTTTAAAAGTTGTATGGGAGATCTTGTAAGCAGAAAATGCTTGACATTAATAGAAAGAATAGGGGTACTTGCTCCCAGCAAAACAGTAGGAATTCTACCACCCAGTGGCTGTCCTTTGAAATTCTACAAATAGAATTAGTGTTCATGTTTCAGTTATTTTCTTTGCCTTTAAAACATGCTGCTTAAATACTTATTTATCTGCATATGCACGTGTGTACAGACATATGCTTTGTATTACTTCATTTCTCATATTACGTGTTACACATAAGTGCTCTTTCCCCATTTCTTGTGGTCTCTGAAGCTTCTTGTAAATTGATACTGTGTGTTTACTGCTTTTTTTTTATTGTCATAACAGCTTTAGAAATCCAGTACATAAGTGATGAGCATTGTCATGAGCCCAATATTGTGCTAGCTTTGGAAAGAGATGTGAATGTTTGGCATTAACGACTATTCCTGAAAAATCAGCTATGTGTTTCTGTCTAGAGACTTTGTTTTTCCACTTCAAGCTTGTTTATTTGTTTGTTTGTTTGTGTGTATGTGGGTAGTCGTGGTCTATTTGGAGATCATAGGACAACTTGAAGAAGATAGTTTTCGCCTTCTGCTGTGTGGGTTATGGAGGTTGAAGTCAGGCCATCAGTCCTGGCGCTAGGAACCTCTACCTGCTGAGCCAACCCACTGGCTCTTTTTAAAATTTATTTAAATTTTCTAATAATATATGCAGAAATAGCATTAGGAAAATGCCTAGTTTGATTTTTGTTCTTAATGTTTAGTCAATAAGTGGTTATTTGCAAGAATGTCCAATACAGGAGATTTCTTGGATAGCTCTATAAAACCAAAAGTGTCCTTGGGAACAAAGTGCATGAAAATTCTGGTGAAGATTCAATTTCAAGGGAGAAAGCATCTAAGTATGTGTCCCTGGCCTCTGGGGGTGTCCTGTAATGAGAATGGGGCTTCTGCTTGCTGGCTATCCAGTGTGGATCCATAGTTGTATAAAGACAAATTCCAGGAGTCTGTCTTATATGTCATTCACACTCAGAACAGTTCCTAGTGCATAGACATGACCTAAAAAAATGTGGTTTGGAGAAATGACCTAATGGGAAGCTCTAGACAGAAGCCAGAGAGAAATGATTAAGTTGTTTGCTTGGTAGCAAGGATCATTGTTAAAAACAATCACAGGTGAGTATAGTGCCTAGATAAACTTATGCAACCAAAGCATGACTTCTTGGATTACTTAAAGCTCTAGGCTTCTCTCTGATGTGATGAAGAGAGCTCAGCAAGCAAAGATGTTTTGTACATAAAAATACACCCCATCCAGTCAGAGATGTTTACAGAGACTAATGGGTCCTAGTAAGCATAAACCAGGAAGCCTTGGCTTACTTCACAGAAAATATCAACATAGAGGACTTTGCTCAGAACATTGGCTACAGAAGTTTAGCATTTGACGTTTTCAACAACTGCTGTGTGATCGGCTTTACACTTGTGATGGCACATTCTAGAAACACAGTAAGTTCTGATGTATCTTGTGCCAGCTTTGGGAGATGGATATGCAGATATAAATGTTTTTCTTCTGTTATAACTGTTGTAACATATTTCTATATACCATATTTTATTTTGGTTCAGAGTGGGAAGACCTGGTTTTCATGAATGCCAACTAGTTTCTATAATATGAGTGTAAGCACTCATTTATTTGATGTCTGGGAAATGAATACTGATGACCAGACATTTCTGAGTATATAACACATTGATTTTTGTTTTTATGTTGTCCTTTATATACTGAAATCTCATTATCAACCAGTATTCCCTTCCTAAACTGCTACTAAAACCTGAGATAGCCCACCTTATGCTCCTGTATGCCTCATAGCTTCTGCCCAGGGTCCCTTGTTTCCTATGTGTTCATACTCTTTTCTTCCTTTTTCAACTGGGAGGCAGAATCTGTGTTGTGGCATGCCTTCCCCCAACCCCACATCAATTATTAACTGAATATGTTAACACAGTTTACTAGCTTTGTCCTGAATGATACAAAATAAGGTATTAAATAATCTAAAATTATTCTTAGAGTACTTTAGGCAAAGTATTTTTTGCCTGGGTATTTCAAGAAGCCTCACACTGACTGAGCACTTGGCTTGCGATGAAAGGGGAACCTTCTTGTTAACTCATCTGTCTTCGTTTATTTGAAATATGGTTTTTGTACATCTAGCCTGTTTCTGGCTATCAGAGTTTCCAGAACTAAAAATCAGACTTTAAAAAATATGACTAATATTTGAAATTATTTGTAGTTAGTGATAAAATGTAGATTTTCAAAACATCCGGGGTTTAGAATTATCTGGAAAAACAGGTGATTTCCAGAGGCAGATAAAATGTTGCAGCCTGTTTTCTGTTGGAAAAAAAAGACCTTTCTGTCCCCTCCTTCCATGACTTCCTTCATATCTGCTCATCCATCCATCTAAGGGTCATTCATTCTTGGCTTGCTCCATCTTATTAGATGCCTGGGATACAAAGATAAATGACACATGCTCCCCAGGAAATGTACATTGATAAACATTTTTTAGAAGTTTAATCTATCTGCCTTTGAGTGAGACATTTCAGCACAATGCTTATCTTCATGTAAAAACTCACCTTGCGAGGGCGGGCAAGGCCACCCTCATTTAGAGACTTCAAATTTCTTTTCTAAAGCTAGGTTGCTATGCTAAACCCATGGAACTGATTACCTCCGAGGCCTCTTGGTCTAGCTAAACACCGAAGCACATTGGAAATATGGATAATCTTCAGTGGTTAACTAGGTTCCTATTAAGACTTATTTGAAGTCTAGTCTTCTTTCCAACATTACTTATTTTCCCCATCTCCCACCCTCCACCAGAGGCAAAGCCTGGATGGCCTCTTTTGTCCAGATGGGAGGAGAATTCTGTTCTGAACAAGTTGTTGAAAAGATTTCCATGACCAAAATAACATAACTATTCTAAAAGTCCTGTGACCTGATAAGAAATTCCTTGCTGGGATTCTTGGCAACATTATTTAAAACTCAAAATGATTCTCCTCAGAGCACACACTCCTTATCTGAGTGACTTATCTGCCACTTGTCATGTACACATAGCCTTGTGGAGTTAGTTATATTTTTACTGTTCCTGTCTCACTTCCTTGACTAGATTATAAGCCCTTTGAGGATAATAAAATGAACACTGATGATACTTAAAATTTATGGATGGCCTGTATGTGTCTGGCAGCACTCTGAGCATTTAACATGTTTTAATTCACTCGATCCTTGCAACAAGGCACACGTTAGGTATTTAATCATTGGCTTAACTATGGGTGGGAAATGGAATACCAGAGGGATTTAGTAGCTCCCAGAGGTGCCATGACTAGATGTAGAGAGGACTTATGGCCACCGACCTCCATTCAGATCCTATAGTCCTCAGTAATCAGTTCATTGCTTTGTCAGAGACCTCACACTTTAACCTACAGGCTGAACTACACCTGGAAGACGTGCCAAAAATATTAAGACTGATTTTTAAGTTGTTTTCTAAATGTTTTTTTGTACTTTTATTAAAATTTTCTATACCTTTATGGGTAGACATAGAAAGCAGTTGTCTGAATATCATAGTGAGAATGTAGACAATGTGAGGAGTTCTTTTCGGTACAAGAAGGACATTTACAGGGGCCTAGAGAGAAGGCTCAGCAGTTAAGAGCACTGACTGCTCTTCCAGAGGTCCTGAGTTCAATTCCTAGGAATCACATGGTGGTTCACAACTATCTGTTAAGGGGTCTGATGCACTCTTCTAGTGTGTGTCTAAAGACAGCTGCAGTGTACTCATATGAATAAAAAATAAATTAAAAAAAACCTTTAAATTTTTTTAAAAAGATAGGAAATTTACATAGGATTCCTCCTTACTATAGCCATCAAAGGCTTCCTGAAGATAAGTGTTTCTTGGATAAAAATATGCAAATATGTTGAACCCTAATTTGAGATTAATCTAATATATGTTCTACTCTCTAAAATGTATCTCATTTATCTGAGATAACATTGAAATATAACAAACTTTCCCTCACATGTTTAATAAATAATAATCCAAAGACATTGTAATGGTGTCTAATAGAGTATATATATACATATATATACATACATATAAATATATACATATATATATACTCTAACTTAAAAATTCATTAATATTTATTTTTGCTTAATTTTATTTATTTTTCACAATCACGCATACACCCTCACGTCCACACAAATTTGATCATATTCACTTCCATTACCCTTTCTCAGCCTCTTCCTTCTTCTAATTCCTTTACTTTCCTTAAAAATCTTTGAATAAAATTACAATTGCTTGCTTGATCATGAATAGATGTCATTTCCTTGAACAAGGAAAAGTTACCTGTACACACTGCAGAATATGACTCTTCCCCCGCCCCAACCCCCAAGTTATAAACAGCTTAACTCCTCAATGGAGAATAAGGTCCCCTGCTCTACCCACAATGGGCCCAGTCTTGAGTACTCCATTTTAAACAGATCCTGATGCTAAAACTACTGTAGGCCTTGGAAGTAGGACATAGAGAAATCCAGTTGGAAGTACACTGGAAGCCTGTTCCTGCTGTGGCACATGTGCACCAGCCATGTTATGTCTTAGAAGACAGAATCTCACAGTAATCTTTCTCATCTTCTGGCTTGTGCATTCTTGCTTCCTCTCACTTCTGTGATGGTGTTTGAGCCTTAGATAAACGTAGACTTTATACACAAAGAACAAAACCTGTTTATGATGTATCAAACCACTTGAAAGAATGAGGCTTGTGCACTTAAGCAGTGTTTCTTGAGACAGAAGAACTCAAGCAGAAGGTAAATGCATGCAACTTCTATCTATGAGGGAAGAAAAATGGGTGGAAATATTTGACGTGAGATATACCAAAATGAGGATGTATAAAAGGGAGAAAGAATTTGAAAAACGAGATCAGAGTGACTCCAGTATTGGGGACATAGGCAGGTACTGAAATGATATGATTGAGGGGGTAAGTGGGACATGGGGATAGCCCCAGAAATCAGTGTCAGGGCTATGAGGGGAGCCACATAAAGGTACCTCCTTTCTAAAGTGGTCAGCTGCTTCTCAACTCCCCATTTATTTACATTTTCTGATTACTTTCTAAGATATAAAACTTTCACATGAAAATTTCAATTCAGTATGTGTCATTAACTAATAATCTAATAATACTAAGAAACCCTTTGTGAACAAAACCATGTTAACCAAGGAAAAGCTATGTCTAGGCTTATTATGGAGAGACACTGCCATTTTGTAACATGAACCAGCATGAATGGAATGGCAGATAACATACAAGTTTTTTATTCAAACTGTGGTACATGCCTCTACAAGATGGGAGAAACAAGGACATCAAGAGCTGAAGGGGTTTGCAACCTCATAGGAAGAACAGCAATATCGACCAATCAGATTCCCCCAAAGCTCCCAGGGATTAAACCACCAACCAAAGAGGTTGGTAAACGTCAGGGCAACTATGGCTCCAGCTGGATATGTAGCAGAGGATTGCATTATCTGGTATCACTGGGAAGGGAGCCCTTTGGTCCTGTGGAGGCTTGATGATCCAGGATAGGGGACTCAGGCTAGGACATTGAGGCAGGAGTAGGTGAGCAGTAGGGGAGCACCCTCATAGAGCCAGGGGGAGGGAGGAGGGAGGAGGGGGCTTGTGGAGGGGAAACTGGAAATGGGGATAACATTTGAAATGTAAATAAATAAAATAACCAAGAAAAAATAAAAAATAAAAAGAGAAGATTTGGTGTAATCCAATTCTTTTGTTCTTCCCCTGCTCTGTAAGATGCAGGAAAATAATTGAAGAATGTACTGACTTGATTAAAGAAAGTAGGCAATGATCAAAGCACATTACATACCTGAGTGAAAAATCTCATAATGATGGACCACTGAAACAATGCAGTAAACTAAGGGACTTGTTCACAAGCCTGATGATCTGCATCAATCTCAGACCCACATAGAAGAAGAGAACTGACTCCATCAAGTTGTTCATTTAAGTCCACAAGTGTGTCTTGCCATGCTAGGAAACATATGTGCACACACACACACTCACACACACACACACACACACACACTCAAAGTAAATAAATGAATAGAATAAATAAATGTAATTTAGAAGATTAAAAGAAGTGAGTAATGGATATTAACTGCATATTTTAAAGAATGGAACTTAACACACAAAAAGCAAACGAGACCCTTGCTACTCTACCCTAACTGTGTGATGCCTATGTGATAAGTAGTTTATGATGACCTGAAAGTTTGTTAATGGCTCAGAATATCTTCATTCCACATATCCTGAAACAGAACCTGAAGTTTACTATCTTCAGGTGTTCTGTGTGCACACTAATGTCTGAGAAGCACTGGCTTCGGTGTACTTCATGCTCTTGTTTCTAAGAGTCTCAGTAGACAACGCTTAGAGCAACAGTTTGATCAGACACAAGGCTTTCATGGAGCCTTCAGTATCATCAGTGGAACTAAGGAACAACAACCTCATAAAGGTTTGCTCTCAGTGAAGCTGAACAGAGCAGTTAATATGGTAATGGTGACATATTTAGCAATACATCCATAGTGTTAACTTCTGTACAAGAACTTGATGAGCTAACCCTGATGCACCGCACAGGCAATGCATTCATTTGGTAATCAGTAGTTTGCCTTATATCGTCAGTAAATTGTTAAGTCCTGGACAACTGATAAGATTATTTGCTTTCTCATTTTTATTTTCAATATTGTGCAGAGCCTCTAGTATAAATTGGATAGAGTGACCTTTTGGGACTCTGTGAAATCGACTGTATTCCCTAAGATTCTTTGGTTTCAATTACCATACTTTTTTTTTTTTTTTTTTGATATTAGGTCCTCAGCCATTGTGTGAATTCCAGCATAGCACTATCCAGTCACTCGTTTTGATGTTACTGTCTGCAACAGTACAACATGATACTAATGAGGATCTGACCATGGGCATGTGTGTTCCCAATCAGGACTTCATGTCAAGTATAAGAACAATGTGTAAATTACCCAAAGCAAATTGAATCACAAAGTTGATTGCAAAATGCTGAGTGATTTGGGGCCCAGTGATGGAAACTGTGTTCTAGGTTGCTGGATCTTGAGTTTGTGAGATGGATAAGTCAATTAGTGGCTCCTCAGTTTATTAGCAACTTAATTGTCAGAATGTAATGAAACTTCTGAACTGCAACAACTCATTAGAACCAATGAAACATGTGACTTTTCTTTTTCTAGAATATTCAGTGAGCTGTATTTCCCCCCCAAAGACATCTTAAAAATAAAATGAACAATTAAGTGTAATTTTTTTTAATCTTTGAAGCAGGAAGAGATTTAAATTCCTTCCATAGAAAAATGCTCAGAAAAGGTTAAGTTCACTGAAGGAAATAAAACTCTGCTCTAATTCCCACTCTGTCCTGTGTTTGGTATGTCACCTGTGCTGAAGCCTTAATCTCTTCAAGGCTCTGCCCCCTTTGTAGAATAGCACAATAATGCTTATCGAAGGGATTATTGTGTAGATAGAAGGAAATAACACAGTGTAGTGTCTAACAATAATCTTATCAAACGTCACAAGGTCTTTTACCTTTATCTTGAGATAACAGATTTTATTTTTGAAGACTAAGCTATTATTAATGAGCACGTAGACCCTGCGTGATCTGTCATACATCATGTGGCTGTATCTTGATGGCATCTTGTACCTTGTATATATGAACTGTTTCTGAAAATCAGGATTCTTGTAAATGGTGACTGATTCTATTTGACCTCCATGGGAGTTGACTCTGATGACTATACCAAAAGCTCAAAGATGAATATGGGTGCTCCTTTTTCATTGTATTATCACTATGGCTAACAAAGAGAATCTTGATAGTATTAAGAATAAGGAACTATTAAAAAGTCCTGGATGGTGATTAAAACTTTAATTCATATTTTAATGACAGTAATTATTTCCCAAAGTCCACAACCCTAAAGAACAGTAGACTATGGAAAGAGTACTTCATCTTGAACTAAGAGTGAGAGGAACATTAGGTATCTGTCTATTCTAGTTTCGTTTTCTAATTTTTATTTTTCTTTTCCTCTATATTATTATTACTTAGCCCATTTTAACCTTAATTAAACAAGTAATTCTATTTGCTTGTGAATGAATGAATGAATTAATGACAGAATAAATGAATATAGTTTAACTAAGTTAATATTTCACTGTAAAGCTAGGGATACTGTTTTTCACGTTGACCTTTTCTCCCTGACTTGCTTGAGATGCCTACGTTCCAAAGGCATTTTCTCAACATAGTTGATGAAAGAAGAGAGAGAAGAGTTGGGCAACCAGGGGGCAGGGGGAGGAGAGAGGGAGCTTTGGAGGGGAAACCAGGAAAGGGGATAACATTTGAAATGTAAATAAAGAAAATATCTAATAAAAAACAAAAAATAAATAAAATATGACATTAGCCTTGGATCAGCTTTGCTATATATTGTGGCCCTTCTATTTTGATTGAGACAAAATACCTCTTATTTAAGGGTTAAGTATGACAGTGTATTATGCCTATACTATAAACCTTTTATTAGAAAATTTAAGTAAAATATCTACCATATTTATTGAGGACTTTGTCCCCTAGTCATATTCTTAAATAAGACAAATTATTTTATTTCTTCCTCTATCACCCTCAAAAACAACTTTTCATACATATTTTTTCTTACATTTCCTATGAATCATTGATTTCTGCTGTTTTAAAAGTAATATTTTTACCTAGGTGGGTAGTTCTGAACTGAAGGCAGCATCTGTGGGCTTTTTATTCTCTGGATTAAACCCCACTGATAAAGTTTAGGCTGTGGCACATCTTAGGTAATAGATTAAGTCTTTATGCTATGCACTTTTCTGCAGTTTCTTTGGAATGTTTGTTCTTTGTTGATGATGTAACATTTTGAAAAATCTTTGGAGTAGGAAATATTTCTATGGAGGTCTATGGCATACTTTGTGCATAGCATCACATATTATTACCAAGCAACTATCTCCAGCTGACAGTGCTAAGTTCAGCAGCCCCAAATGACTTTCCGAACAACACAAGCTTCTACATGATAAAATTAGAACTTAATCTCACTCTTCTAAGGCAAAATCCCATAAGATTTCCAATCTATGTCTTGTAATTACTCACAATGGACATGCTATTGATGAGGGGAGCACTGAAACGAGAGGCCTTGGGTTAATGTTTGGAGAATATCGAATCTTCTTCCAGGGTCAAATTGAGCAGCAATTGATGCTTTAGTGGCATCTAACTATTTTGCTATTAATTGCTAAAGCCTGATGTTTTCACACTGTGCCTGGAGGCAAAAGGATCCACTCTGGGGCCAGCCAAGTCTAGCTGATAGCATCAGATCTTTGAGCCCAGAGTGGACAGATTACAGCTGCTGGCTGGCACTATCCCAACAGTATTGGGAACTTTGTCTATCACGATTGCTCCCAGCTGGGTTACTGAGGATTCTGAGCAGGTTAAGAACAGACACGGTGGGGACTCTGCTGAGCCAGGGCCTTTGCTAGAGTCTCATACACATTCTATTACTGTTTTTACACTGGCTGTTATTTTCCACTTGCTGTCGCAAAGTTTTATGAGCAAGAAATAAATTCAATCCAACGCTAAGTATAATCCAAATTCAGTAAATATTTTGAACAATTTAATCTGAAATGCATGCCATCACATTTGTGGTTATAAAAATATTTCTTTAACAGATTCTCCTGGGTGTTTTCTTAGTTTTACACCCAACTTAAGTAGGCTGTCTGGTCTATGAGACCTGATGTTATTTTTGTTTTGGTTTGTTTTGTTTGTTTTTCTTGCTGGTTTTGTCGTCATTTTTTTCACAAGCCATTTAATTTGACATGAGCAGTAAAAGGTCTTGGTTGGTGGGTGCCCCTATTCAACACCAGAGGCCTGATCTACTTAAAGGAATTATAGGTCTTGAAATAAGATTAGGACAAGTAAATGAGCTCTACTTGTACAGGCTCCAGGATATGTTGCAGTATTTGTATTCCTTAGGCCTGTGAAGGTTTCTGGGCATCCTGAAGCGGTACAGGTGGACCTTATCTATTGGCAAGCTTTGTTTGCTTGAGCTCTTGATGGGAACACTCATTTTCCTCTTTCCTCAAAGGCACTACCATTTCTTCTTTTATAGGAGTAATTCTCAGTCCTGGCTTCCATTAGAATTCCACCTGGGAAGCTTTAAAAATACTAACTCCCATTTGCAAAGGTACTGATTTAATTGCTCTAGAATAAGGCTAAAGCATAAATATTTTTAAAGCGCATACATGATTCTATTGAATAGCCAGTATTGAAAATTACTGCTCTCCAGCTACCTTTCATTTCATATAAAAGATAGTAGCAAACTGTTGTGTGAGTCAAGGCCTTGTAGTACCAATTATATTTTCAACTTTAAGTGCTTCTAAGCTATCTCAGTGTGAAGTCTTTCCTAAGAAAACTAACTATTCACGCTTTGCTTTTATAATTAAATATGATTTTTAAATATGTTTGGCTTTTTTTAACTATGAGTAGTGTTCATATTGCTTTAGCCATTCTTTTATTCTTCACAGTTGTTTATCATGTTTATAGTAATTTATGTTGTCAGTCACTGGTCTCCTTTCTTGCTCAAAATAAGCTCTCTGAGGGAAAGGATTTTATTTATTTTGTTCCTTGCTAATATTCCCAGTATCAAGACTGCCTGGTACATAGTGAAGTCTCAATCAGTAATTGTTAATGTTGTTCAGAATCAGTTTGATGTGCAAATCATAATAGCTAGCTCTCAGGTGCATCTTGTCTATTGGAAAACACAGATTTAAATGGATAATTTTGGTAATTATGCTCTACTATTTCTTTGGAAGTCAATATATTGAGATTTTTTTCCATCCACGATATTTTAAATGATATTGAGTCTTAGAGAAGGAAAATAGCACTACAAGAAATAGATACTTCTTCAATGTTACTTTCTTTTATTCTCCTGGGAAGCAACAGGGCTCTTCATTAGCAAAACTAACCATCACACTAGCCTAGATCAGAACAAATGCAGACATAGATCAGTTGAGAGTTGATTTTAAGGAAGTTCGCTCAGCACTTTGAATGTCGTTCTTCTCAATTCTGATGGAACAGTATTGCATGATTTGACTCCTCACTCTCCCTGTCTGTTGCTTGTCTGTTACTCCATCCTGGTATTATGGGAATCACAAAAGGATAAGTGGGTTAAATTACCCACTTTCTCCTTTTGTTGTTTTGTAACTCTAACTTCTTATCCATATTGGCCTGATCCACTCTTGTGGATCATGCTACTACGGGAGAATGTGCTTTTTAAGGCCGTGATATCAAACTCACTGAAAAAAAAAATGTTATGGATGTTATAGACCACTTTGTCTAAAGGGCGTCTCATGCTATCTCACTATGCATGCTCCCTGCGTATGCATACAAATCACCAGTAGCCACAAAGGAGGCTGCATTTAGAACTAACTCAATGGAAAGTGTTTAAAGATTCTTCATGAAAGGTGCACTCAGTGTGGCATTAAAAGGAAGCTCAATATCTAAATCCTCAGAGATTGCAAACTTATTCAGAAGCTTTGGAAAGTAAACTGCATGTAGAATTGTTAGATGTGAAATCATTGAGAAAATGAAGCTCTCATATTGTATTTATTTGGCAACTATTTATCGACAACCCACTCGTCCGTGCAGTGCACTTTAGTGGGGTAGGAAAGTTGCTCGAGGAGCCTCAGATCCAATCTCAGCTCTAATGGTTTCTGCTATCTTGGGGAAGGGCCAGGGACAGCAGAGAGGATTACCAGGAAGCACACTTTGATTTCCTTTACCCCAGATGGCCCCACAGAGGACAGGCTTGCCTCTGAATAGCTTGCAGCTACCCTGAGACAATTTTCGTTCATTCTATGCTATTGCTGGTATAGCACAGTAATCAGATCATGTGACACTGTCTGCTTCTTAGTGTACCCAACCTGAAATGCCACATAGATCCAGGTGCCAGGGATCTGCAGCTGCATAATCTCACACATATCCCGTGGCGCTCAGTTTTTGTGAACAAGTGGCATTGACCTTTTTGATGATGCTGTCTAAGCATTTTTTTAGGCAGAAAATGTACTATCATATATAGAATAAAAATTGCTTACAGTGTCACTCCAAAGAAGGACAAAAATCTCTGTATTTGGTTCATATACTCTGCTAATTTGACACAAAAAAACCCATGTAAGTTATTTACAGCCACGTTCTATCTGAAGATCTGGTGCTGATGTCCACACTGATTAGGGCTCATGGGTGATTGCTGGTTACAGTTTTTGATTACTGAAATGCAAACTTTATAAAGTTATTTTTTTTTATTTATTGAAGTTCTCATCTTAGGGTTTATACATTATCACTTATTACTTCAACTGCTCTCTCATGCTTTCCTTCTGCCCGTCCTCTTTCTCATTTTCTTGCTCCCTCTCTATTTCTCTTTCTCACTCTTATGCAGACTTAGATCAGTTGGGAATTAATCTTGAAGAAGTTTGTTCAACACTTGTCCTATGTAATAGCATTGCCCGACTTAACACTGTGTTCTTGCTATCTGTTGTCTATATGTTGTTACATATAGAAGTATTGCAGAAGCCATTAAAAATGACTGGTTAAATTACTTGATTTCTCCTTTTGTTGTTTTGTAATTGTTGAATCATTACCCATATTGGTTTTGCCGACTCATTATTTTCAATGCTGTTATCCTGCTGACGTTGATCTAGAGGTCTGGATTTAGTGATCCACGATGGGCTTCAGAACTCCACGTTTCTGTTCACGGGGCACTTGCTATTCAAATAAAGAATCTGGGAATAAAGAGGTCTGGAAAATCTGGGTTTGTGCAACACTATCTTACAGAGGAGAAAGTGTTTAAGGTCAGCTTTGATATCGGAGTGGCAGGAACAAAGGAAGGAAAGGGAAAGAACATTCTAGCAGAAGAACCAATCGCATTCACTAGGAATAAAGACAAATTATGAAGTAACATGAGCCAGCAAAAACAGTGAGAAGCAATTTTAAAGTGATCGATCCCCTCTTTCCACATGGAAGATTACATGTTTCCTGGAGTATAAGTGTATGGACATCTTGGTTTTAAATCTGTTGGTAAGGATAATAGATATGCCTTCAGATATGAAGATAGATTAGAATACCACAAATTTATCCCCTATTGCTATAAATATTTTTCTACCATAAAATTTCAAGACAGAATATGAGAGCCATAGTTTATCAAATATGTTTAGCTTGATATCCAATTCTGCCTCTCATTAGGCACATGATTTTAGACTAATAACAGTGTTAAATGGATAATGTAAATGAAATAGTACACATATACTAATTAACAGCGTTAGATACGTAGGAACCATTCAGTAAAATCAGCTGCTATAGCTACAGTTGCCAGCATAAGACCTACACAATATCAAGCCAGTCAATATTCCTAAAGGGATGGGGGAGGGATACACATATCTCTACTCTCATATGAGGATCTAATGCTCTACTTCTAGGTTAGGATCCATTGGCAGTTGATGGCTACAGTTGGGTTTCTTTGGGGTGTGACCCCTGGTAGGTTGCCCATGCTCCATTGGATGGCTTTAAATCTATGTACATACAGACAGCGACTAATTGGACTCAGTGAGCTATTTAAAAAGAAACAAGAAGAGGCTACGAAGTTGGGAAAGTGACTTAGGGGGAGCAAGATAAAGTGTAGCAAAAGGGTTGAGGGTGGGCATGATAAAAATATGTTGCATAAGAGATGAAAATCTAAGAGGATAAATAAAAGTACTATATTTAAAAAATAAGCTGTCCTTTCTTGATGCTTTAAATTAAAGTAGCACTCATCCAAGAGAATTATAACACTAAATGAACAGAAAAAAATTTAGCTGTAAGACAATGATCAGTATCTTATAATTACTTTTAGCAAAAGATTATTTTTTATTTTGGTTTAATCAAAGAGGATTGAGAAAACTGAAATGTTTGTGTCTCCAGGTTCGCACTGCTCTTTCTCACTTTTCAGTTTTCTTTCTTTTTTTAATACTGAGACAAACCCAAAATGACTCAGTTGTATGGTTAGGTTAATGCAGTGACAATGTCTCCTCTATTCATTTATAAGCTAAATAATTCACTGGAATTGTTGCTTTCTAAAATACACAAGCCTTTAAATCCAGTGACATAATGGCATAACATACACGAAATTGATATTCACTATTGATTCTTACAGCAACTGTACTAATGATCATTGTTCCACAGAACACCAATTTAAAGTCCCTGGATAAGATGAATATACGCCCACTCAGAGAAGACCCTGTCATGCAGTGATACAGGTGATCCTGATAGACTGTATCAATATTTTATTCTCTTTTGGCCACCTGGGATTCCACAGGGGGTAGTTTATAAGTTTATATGGAATGATCTTCTCTCCATAAACCCATTCTGTCTCTTCTAAGATGTTTACAAATTGGCTGCTTGGTGATGTGTTCCAGTTTTGCCCCCAAACAGGGCTGAGATGGATTCATCACTGTATTTAAAGGGATCACTACAATTTTTTCCCTAGGGATACCAAGTCCATGGGGGTAGTTTCAGAAGTAGCCCCTCTAGATTCCTAACTGTTCATATTTCCTTCTTTCCCATCAAGAATATATTGGCTGCTTGCCTGGACTATCATCTGGTACGTGTGAGATGAATGCAAACTAATTTTAAATCATAGCTGAAGATAAACATTATTAAGAAGATAAATATGCTGGGGGTGGGTGGAGGTGGAAATTACAGAGAAAAGTAAAAACAAAAGAAAAATGAAATGTCACAATGTATCCTGGGTATTCTGAGAAAGTTCTTGTTCATTTTAATTAACCATATCTAATATGCTTGGCATCTTTTTATTTTCTGCGCTAAACCCCACAGCTTCCTACGAACTAGTCCAGCTCTCCACCATTCAACTGCACTCCTAGCTCTATATGCCAAGGATCCTAACACAAATCAAATTCAGAGATGTTGTTTTAGATAGATGTTGTTTTGCTTGTTCGTACAAGCAAAGCCACTAGGATACACGATGAGCCGTAGAGACAAGTGTCAAAAGATTCACAGGCTAGGGAAGGTGGCAACGATGTGGCTAGGATCATTGGGAAGACCCTCACTGAGCGGGTCTATTGGAGTGAATAGAGGGAAAGAAGGGTAGGACATGTGGCTGCCTGGCAGGAGAGCCATACAGGGATAGGAACATCCAATGCACAAGCCTCAGGCATGAAATACCTGGCGCTTTGTGAACCAGTCGATAAGAATTCAGGCAGGTAAATGGTGGTATTGATGCTGAGATGCTGCTGCCATAGAAAGGGATGCCCACATGGCCCACTTTAACTGTGATGGTGTGGGCCAACCCTGGGAGGCCAGTCACTATGGTTTGGATAATAAATCATTTGCTGAACCACCTAGCTACTCTGTAAACCCTTTGGATTTGGAGTTTTATTTTTGGGAATCTGAAGGGGCCTGGGTAGGAACTGGCAAAGAAAGAGATGAGACTTGACCGATTTTCATCACAGTTACTTAGTTTTCTGTGTTGACAACAGAGGATGGTCATTCTTGATTGTGCCATGCATCCAGATTTGAGTATCTTCACTGGAGCCTGTGCAGCTGCTAGCACTGAGAATGGGAGCATCTGTTCTCTTAGTCTGCTGTCTGGTGTCATTGAACTTTCTGCAATGATGTTTCTCTTCATTTACATCCAAGGTCAAAAGGAATGCCTTGCTGGCTCTTCTCGAGTTTATTGAGTTTCCTGCTACCACTCGGTTCCTTCTTCCTCCTACTGTGAGAAACAGATATGAAATGTCACTTTTCTGTTTCTCTGAAATAGCTCATTTTGCCCACACCAACCATTCTATTGAGCTTCTGTATTTACACTTTCCTTCCTACAACTGCTTCAGAATAATGAATTCCACATGTTCCCTATATGCTTATTAACTCATGAATATTGTGATATAAGTTAATAAGTTAGTGTGGAATCTAAGTGCAGATGTGAATATGAATTTTATGCTTGCTTAAGTAGGGCCATATGTATTCATGGGAATTAAATGGATTCCTACAGATCTAAATATATCCATGCAGAAAGAAAAAAAAAATCTTCAGATTTCCCTGTATTTTATTTCACTTACATTTTATTTCATCTTTGAAAGAATTAACCTTAGTTCTTGATCATTACATCCATCAGTTGACATGAATAACCAAGATAAAGAGTATAAAGTGCTGATTATAAGTTGTTATGTAGTCAACTAAAAGTAACTATGCAAGAACAGACTAGAGGCCGGACAGTGGTGGCTCACGCCTTTAATCCCAGCACTTGGGAGGCAGATGCAGGTAGATTTTTGAGTTCGAGACCAGCCTGGTCTACAAAGTAAGTTCTAGGACAGCCAGGGCTACACAAAGAAACCCTGTTTCGAACCCCCCCAAAAGAAATATATATAGGTATGTGTATGTGTATATATAGGTATATATATGGTTAAATATTGTTCTTAAAATGTGTACTTGTTTTATATATACACATATATACATAAATATGCATGTACATATATATATATATATGCATACATGGGTTCTAAGAGGGATATTATAACTGTATATATGTGTATTAAATGGTCTGTATGTGTACCCAGATAATGAATTTAAAATTTGTATTCTTTTCCTTGGCCCTTAAATTTAGCACTTTAGCACCCAGCAGAAATTGTTGGTTCTAAGGATAAATGGCAATAAGCAAACCCTTGGTGTTTCTATAAAACATGAAAACACACTGAAGTATTTTACAATGTATGCTGTAAACTAAGACGGTCTGTTTGAAATTACTGTCTTTTATTTGTATATGCTTGTGGCGTTTTAATGTTCTGTTTTTTTCTGCCTTCAATGTCAGTACCTTGTTCTAAGTTCTATATTCCACATGGTAAACAGAAGTAAGTGGGGTATTTTGGAGACTCTGCTTACGTAATGAGGAAAGGTCTAGGATCCCCTGTGTGGGCTATGATCTTATTGGTTTCTTGATGATCATTGGAAAATGGAGGCAGGCCAGCTGTTGGTGTCCTTGCTTGGAGAAGCAATAAATATCATAGTGGATTCTGACAGTACAGGCAGAGAAAGAAGAAAGCAGGTAGAAAAAAGTTGTTTGAAGACAGTCAACACATCTCACTCCCCTTTCCACCAAGCGGCCTCTGGGAGCTCAAGCAAGCACTAATTAGAGAAGAGGTGTCTTGCTTTGTGCACAGTGCAAAGTGTTGGGGGTGCTTAGTCTAGATTGTTGTCTTTTAATTTCATTTCAGAATACAACAACAACAGCAGCAACAACAATAATCACAAATCTTAATTTTCTTTACTTTGAATGAAGCTTTTTCCAAACCCTGTAATGTTTGTAATGAAATCCAAAATCCACACATGCAGACTTGGCTGTTGCTATTGTTGTCTAGCAATTCATATAAGAACTCTGTGCATTATGAGAGATTCAGGTAAGGGTGTCTATGATCAACTGGATTCCTCATTTGGGCTTTTCAAATCTATCATAAAAGTCACTTCTCTATTTACTTATTTGAACTCTTGGTAGGATGTAGTGGAATGAATAATCCAAAATAGTGGATAATCCAAAAATGTCATTTATATTTGGCTTTAGAATACACTACCAGATGTTACTCTAGCAGATTTCCCTTCCTAATTAGGCCTCACTTAAAGTAGAAGTTAATTTCATCTTCATTAGCTGTTTCCAAATCAGCAGGATAGGGCAAGAAAGAGGCCTAGGGCATGCTGGGTACTTGGGGGAAGCTGGCCCAGAGTGGGAAGCCAGTGGTAGATTGTGCACATAGGAAGAAATTCAAATGCGGGTAATCAAGATGATGGGTGTGTATACTGGAAATGCTTCTGAGAACCAGCCTGAAGAATTCTCAAGTTGCATTGACGCTTTTTCTCCTATTAATCATACATTCAGAAGAAGAAAAAGGTGTTCTGTAGCAGGAATGAGGCAGAAAACCTGAAACTTTGCATAGAAAAAAAAATAGAGACACTGGAAGGTTAAGTGACCTCTCACACAGATTGATCTTTGAGTCAACAGTTCCTAAGAAACTGAAATTGATTAATGAGTGATAAGAAGACCCCCCCTCCAGTTTCCTTCTTATTGATGATTTGAATAATGAGGAAGCCAGAATTCTCATGGCCTAATTCACATTAAGAGAGCTAAGATAATGAAGCTGTGATTAAATGGCTATTAAACTATTTTTATCAAACAGAGATCAAGCAAGTGTGAGAATCTGGGGATGCAGAGTGTAATTGCAATTCTACAAGATGCAGAAAAAATTACTATCATAAGCAGGGCATGGTCCTTCCGTAATAGGCTGCATTTAGAAACCTTTGGGATGCCACATGCGGTTTTCCACTGTGTTTCTTCCTCCAGGTGTCTGTTAGTAACCCAGTCCTTCATCTTCTCCTTGATTGGGTGGATTTATTTACTCTCTAGGGTATGTTGCTGGATGAGCTGAATGCAGTGTGTGCCCAACCACCATGTCTTTCTTCTTTAGCAGTTGGTAGGTCTTTTTGCTGCTGTGCACAAAGCAAGACACATCCCAGTTCAGTCCTGGAGTCTGGGATTTAAATCTTCGGCTGAATATAGGGACCCATAGGAACATGGTCTACCTTCTTCAACTGTGCCATTTGGATTATGTCATACTCAGTGCAGAAAGTCATTTCAGGACACTGAAGTCTCAAAGAGCAGTGATAAGTCTCTGGATTCTGTTGACTGTTCAAAAACCATTATTTATTAATGATGAGGCATGGCTTAGGAATTGTTGCAGATTCTAGATTTGGGCTCCTCAGTGTAAAAGCTAGTGTATCATCTGTCACTGGAAATTCTTTACACCTGGAGTGAGGTTTTGTTGCTGTGCCTCCTTTCTTCCTGGAGAGCCCTTGGAGAGTGGAGTTTTACACACTCACAGATCTTTATTTAGGTCAGAAAAATAGCAGCAGAATTGTACCGTGTAAGGAGAAGCTAAGATTGAACTCTTTCCCCACCCTCTGTCTGCCCCCTCCCACCTCCCCACCACCCAGGAATGTCCTTGATAGCTTCAAAGAAACTATGAAGATGTTGGTTGACTGGGACTTTCCTGTTTCTTCTGCTATGAGGAATCCAACGGAGTTGGTGATCTCCACACAACTAGTGTTGATTGATGGCTCTCAGTCTCCATTCTCTACGTTTCAATCTTTTAGATCAGTGATTCTCAACCTCCATAATGCTGAAACCATTTAGTCCAGTTCCAGGCTTTGTGGTGACCCCAACCAGAAAATTATTTTCTTGCTACTTCACAAGAGTAAGTTTGCTACTGTTAGGAATTGTAAATATCCGATATACAGGATATCTGACATGTGACCCCCAAAGAGGTCTAGACCCACAGATTGAGAATCACTGATTTGACTAGAGTCAAGAAATACTCTGTTTTATAAAACTGTAATTTCAAGTGAGACTGGAGAGCAGGGCAGAGGCCAAGGCTGTGTCACCTTGCAATGTCACCAGGCTCACTCATGCAATGCCATTCTCTGTTACGTATGAACAGACATGTGTTCATAGGCCACTATGCTTCATCTGCGGTGACTTTGATTTATTTGCTCTGTAAATTGGGACCAGAGCAATAATGGAAAGTGACATTAATTGTTTAACAGAGTCCTCTTTGTCACATCCATTGCTTCTCTGGAACAATGACTATTGAAACTCAGAAAACTAATTGAAATTGCTACAGTGAGGGACAGCATCCACTCAACTTTGCATGTAAAAATATTTGTTGATCTTTGACATGGAGGCAGATCACTAGGCTCTCATAGTGAATAAAAAACAGTTTGGGATCATAACATTCATTCTTCCAAAGTTCAGGATAACCATCACGGTCTTGGAGCACACAGGGATAGTAAACATACCTAATGTATGTTCTTAGTTAACACAGTATAGGATGGCTGGTCTTACTGGTGTGTACTGGGTGAGTAGTAGCCTTCTCCACCGAAGCATCTCAGCACACTTACCATTTTCTGTGATAGCCTCCCTTTTCCAAGGCCTCCCTTCCCCTTGTGCTTTCAGGAAAAAGGAGAATTAAAATAGTTGCTGGTTTAATCAGATGTTGTAAATTAATTATGACATTATCAAGCTCCAATATTTCTGCCACTGTGTGTGGTATACATTCACTTCTGCTTATTAAAGAAATCCGTGAAAACTAGTTCATTTAAGTGTTCTTTGTCATTTTGACTTGATTGGAATTATCAGAGTTTGTTTACACAAGGGATAAAACTGAGGCGCTATTGTAGTCTGTGATTGAAAGCAAATAGCAGCTTGTAGTACCGCTGGAAAGCCAATCACAAATTTTAAATCAGGGTAAACAAAATTATTCATTTATTTGTAAACATTCTTAACTTTTTTTGAGTTCTCTTTTGAATTCAGTGCACCGAACCTTCTTGAAAAAACTGGAAAGGTATTCATGAGAAGTGTCTAGTTTAATGAAAGTGCATCTGTACCTTGGTTTACATGTGCATTTGAGACGTCTCTGAAGATTATTTTATTAGAAAATACCGTCACTTATAGTAATGTAAACTTCATTATTTTGATAAGAATTGGTAGAATATTTTATTTAAATACAGTGCTACTGAGAAAAGTTTATGATTTGCATTTGTTTTTTATTTTTGCCACGTGGTAAGCAATTAGGACTGAAGGATACTCAAGATGGAGTTATCAGAATTTTTGGATACTAGATTATGTTAATAGGCAGAAAAAAGGAAAACATGTCATTATATTTATTATTAGGGGAATATGGGACTATAGAGAGGAGTTGGGTGGATTGAGGGTTGTTTGTTGTTATTGTGCACTTTAGATTTAGATGGATGCTTAATTGGTAGAAGTAAATGTGCCATTTGAAAAGGACTATGAAGTTCTGGTTGGATTTCTCTTCTTCATTAGAAGTTAAGATTCAATCCATATGTCACACTGTAATATGCCCAAAGTATATGTCTATAATCTCAAATCCAGGGACAGTAGGGACATGTCACATGCAAATATTAATACTCACAGAGAATAAAATGGCTCTTCTGTGCTTCTTGAATCCAAAAGAAAACAAAGTCTGTTGTTTGACTTCCACGTAGAAAGTGGTCAGTAATAAGGAAAAACATTTTTTTTTCCCTTGTGAAAACAGAATGTCTAAGTGATAAGGCCCTGCCTAATTTCTCTAGTAATACAATTTGATTTTCTGATTAGCTGTCCTTTTCTGTGATTCTTATAATTTTGTCAGGTCAATTAACTAGAGTTCAGTGCTAGTGAGAAAGGAAGTGTGGGCACCGCCAGCTTCATTAGACGTCAGCAACTTAGGTGCATTTTGTAATAGAATCATGTGGGATAATTTAGCCATATTGTTAATGTCATAACTTACAGAACTTGACAAAAAAAGAAAAAGAAAAAGGAAAGAGCTTTCAAAAACAGATCAACTTGGAATTTAATGTAGAATGCTAAAAGAAAGAAAAGTGATATTCACTTTCTCTGTGAGTGCCAATAAATACAATCAATGAATTATTAAACTAACCATTGACCATTTGTTCCATGTTCCCAGCACTGAGGCTGATTGATTACATGCATATTCAAGAACATATTGTCATATTAACAGATACTGACATTCAAGTTTTTATATAGAGACCCAAAACTAATATTATCTCATATATTTTGTTTATAAACTATTTTCCTTTCCAGTAGAGGGAAGAATTCAGTCTCATTTTTCTTTCTATTTTCAATCCTTACCATGACATCCCTAAAGACTAAGGCATTCAATAATGTCTGTGGAAGACACAAGTCAAGGTTAGTTTTGTGTGAGCATACATGAAAATGAGTTCATGCAGGAGTTACAAATACATTGCAGAAGCCCCTACTAAAAACCATCTCATGCTAGTGTTATCCCTCTGGCACAAGAGATGAGTCTGGTTAAGATACATTGCAAGGGAAAGTTTCCCCTTAACAACTGTCTTCGTAGCAAGGAACGCAGATATTGCAGAGCACAAACCTGAAGAATCGATAGTTAAGCTAAAGAAGTTAAGAGAGAGAGCAGCTTTGCTCTGAAAGGTCCCAAGTTTGGGTTTTGGAGACAAGAGAGCTATAATATGGTAGAAGTATTCAGTAGACAGAGATTTATGATTTAAGTTTGGAGAGATGTCAAGGATAAAAATAAATGATTTGAGAGTGCGCAATGATGAGATTATAATTGAAATCACAAAAGTGTGTAGATTCCCTTAGTATATACTGTTCAAGTTTCTGATGGTGTTCATGTGCAAGGACATCTAAATATTTGGAGTAGTGTACTGTGTGGGAGATCTAGGAACTGTATATGAAGATTAGATGATGCTGAAAATTCTCTCAAGGCTTGAGATTTCCTGAGCTAGAAACAGAAGGCATAGGGATATGAAAATGAGTATAATACAACAGTATTAAGAATTGACCTAGCCGATTGTCAAACCAGACAGCTCCAAGATCAGCAGATGTATTTGGTAATCATATGATTAAGACTAAATGTGAGTTAAGAGTTTGAGGAAGACACATCCTTTGCGTTCTGCTGTGGGCACTGAAGATTTCTCATACAGTTTCCTCCCCAGCCTGGACATGTCCAGCCCTGCTGATCAATCATAGTGTCTACTTCCCCATGTCAACTCACTCATGTCTTCTGTATTTTTTTCTGCTTCTGCAGAAGATAGATGAAGAGAATGAGGCAAACTTGCTAGCGGTCCTCACAGAGACACTGGACAGTCTCCCTGTGGATGAAGACGGATTGCCCTCATTTGATGCACTGACAGATGGAGCCGTGACCACTGACAACGAGGCCAGTCCTTCCTCCATGCCTGACGGCACCCCTCCCCCTCAGGAGGCAGAAGAGCCGTCTCTAGTAAGAACCCTTCCTACTGTTTAACAGTAGTCAGAGTTGCCTCTGGCTGCCCAGTGCATGGCTATGGTGTAGGAACTGTCAAGTTTGGATTCTTAATTCAGACCAAAGTGAAAAAGAAAAAAAAAAAAAAAACAAAACCTACGACCCTTCCTAGATTTGCCTGTTCTGTAATTCTCTGTTAAAGCTGTGTCAATAATACGTTGCTTTCATGGTGTAATGAAAATTATTTACAAAACAATCTTTTACCATTCTTGTATATGTGATTGTATGTCTTAGAATTATTAAAGTTCACCAGAAAAGCTTACAGTACAGGTCTAGAAAGAAAACACTAAACATTGACCTGTGATTTTTAAAACCTTATATCAAAATGATTCAATATTTTTTGAATTTAAGATTTAAGATGAACATGTCATTGAATTTTTTGTTTATACTTTTTAAATTAAAATAGAATTTTATTAATTTCCTCATTTTCTACCACTCCTCCAGTCCTTCCTAGTCTTTCCCTCTTAATCTCACCATACTCATGGCTCTCAAATTAATAGCCTCTTTTATCATTACTATTACATATATGTATATAAATGTGTGCACAAATACGTAAACACAACCTGACATGACATGTCTGGATTATTTGGTGTGTGTTTAGATGGTTTCAGCGTATGCAGAACTTTTTAGTGGTTACACACTGTTTTTTGGTTTTTTGGTTTTGTTTTTTTGTTTTTTTGTTTTTGCATGGAGATGCTATGGTTTATTAGGCAATGTAGCATGATGAAATATTTAGTTTTTTTTTCTCTCTCCGTGTTTTTGCTGTTAACAGATTGTATAATAATGTTTACCTGTCTTTGCCTATGATTCTAAAAATAGAATTGCAAAGTCAGGCACTCTGCTCTAGCTTAAGCCTTTCAATCAGCATTTCTTATGAAGATGGAAAAATAATAGCTCTTCTGCAGCCCAAGTTACTGAAATCTGTGGTAGGCCATGGAGAGTAAATTTGTTGGCCATGAGAAGTGACTTTTATTTTCAAGAAAATGCTTGACCAGAATTTTATTAGTTCTGAGTACAGTTTGTCTCCTCATCTATGATAGCCATTTATCATTTGCCATAAGTCTCATGGAAGAGCAATGCTGTGTAAATTATTGAATGCCATTGTTCTAACATTAATAAGATATTCTGGCATGCTATTAGGAGGTTGATTCTCTCAAATCGTTAAGTCTGAAGGAACTCTACATGAGCATATGGAGATTTGCTTGTTTCCATTTTGTAGCCTAAGATGTCTGCTCTTGAGGAAAGACATTACACATGTAAATTATCCCTCACTCACCATGCCTTCCAGGTGTCACTGGCTCTGTGACCCAGTATCCTAATTCCTGAACGAGGACTCGCATCTGTGCAGTTTGTTCAATTGGGAAGCGTTGTTGGGTCAAAGACATCCTGCATGTCAGAGCAGGGTGGCTATTGAGAATGACTCATACCAATGAAGAAACTGGGTTGATAAAATAATAAATGGTAAAGCCAGGCATTGTAGTACATCCCTATGATCCAGGTGCTTAGGAGGCCGAGGGAGAAGCATGCCCACTTGGAGTCTTGTTAGGGCTGTGTACGAGGGGCCCTGACTCCAAAAGCAAAGACACTAACAAACAGAACCAATAAATACTTGGCTGGTGTTATAACCCGTGTCTGGGCTGTTGAACAACATTTTATTTAAAAATCCTTTCTTTCCTTTCTCACTCCAGTGACAGCTACTGCCCTAATCCACATATTTTTAAATTACATACATTTAAATGTTTAGTTACAAAACATGATGAAGAAAATGTTCTCATTGATTATCATGTGAGCTTGAAGGGCCTAGAGAGGAAACCTTAATTCCTAACCTCTGCCCTTCAAAGCCTTGGCGGGTCAGATAGCCTGGTATTACTTGGAAATCTCTTTAGGAATGGTTGTGTCATTATTCTATATAGAAATCATTTAAAAATTAAGGATAGCAATGTCAAGTTTCAAATAAAAGAAAGAAAATATTTTCCTAGGTTGTACTGTAGTCTTATTAAAATCCTTTCTTTTAATTGAAACTATTTCCTTTATCATTCTTGTGGTAAAGTGTGGTATAGTTAAAAAGAAATATAATGAATTCTATTCAAGCTTTAATTACTAATTCAAAGCTTAGAAGATGTGTAACTTTTCTTGCTTTCCCCTTTTCTGGTATATGTCTAGCTTAAGAAGCTCTTACTGGCCCCAGCCAACACTCAGCTCAGCTACAATGAATGCAGCGGTCTTAGCACTCAGAACCATGCACACCACAGCCACAGGATCAGAACAAACCCTGCCATTGTTAAGGTGCGCGCACAAGCATTTTAATACAAGGGAGAGTAGGGGTGGGGCTAGGGGAGTTGCATGAAATCTGTGTAAGAGATCTGAAGTTTGAATGTATTAATTTAGCCAGGATTGGCAGCTGCCTCTAGAGAGGAAGCAGATACAAAGTGGGTCTCCAAACACTGTATTGGGGCTTAGGGAACCTGGGATGAGTTCCCCTTATGCATTGTTTTTTGATTATCAGAATGAGTGATCCCTTCCCCACTTGATTAACACGTGCAGTGGTCTTCCCTACAACACGATTTACTGGTAGGCTGGTAGCTGTGGTCTGTGGACGACTTTAAGATGCAGGATGGCTGTTTTGCCAGCTGTTTAACCTGAGAAAAGACTATTTCGGATTCACTGTGAAAGATCCGTCTCTGCCATTAATTGGAGAAAAGGCTGGCAATGACATAATTCAGTTAGCGGGCTGTATTAAACAATGTTTGTCTTGCCATTCGCTGTGAGCGAAAGCGGAGCGTTAAGGGGTACTTAAGAGAGTTGTGAATACTGGGCTTCAGCAGTCAGCGGTAAATTAAGGTTTAAAGCAGTTTTTTTTTTTTTTTTTTCCTTTCCTCACAGTAAAGGCGCTGTAGGGTCTTGTTAGTTACATGTTGCTGAGTAGGAACATCGGGATGTAGGGGAAATGAAATAAAAAACTGCATAAATGACATTTAGGAATTTTAAATGTAATTTTCTTCCTTGTTCTGCAAACAATTATTCACAGCTCATAGATCCAGTACACTTAGACTGAGCACTTCACCGAAAATCTCATCTCTTCAGAAAACCTATATCCATTCTGATAAGGTTCACTTCACTAATTTTAGCTTTCTTTATGCCTTGTTTTTTAAGACCGAGAATTCATGGAGCAATAAAGCAAAGAGCATTTGTCAACAGCAAAAGCCACAAAGACGTCCCTGCTCAGAGCTTCTCAAGTATCTGACCACAAACGATGACCCTCCTCACACCAAACCCACAGAGAACAGGAACAGCAGCAGAGACAAATGTGCTTCCAAAAAGAAGTCCCATACACAACCGCAGTCGCAACATGCTCAAGGTAGGCTTGTCCAGGAAGAGAGAGCAGCCAGCTGGGGCGCTGAATGCAGGGGTGCAGTTTGAGAACAAGGCCCCTGCTGCCCCTGAGCTTCATCCCATTGTGTTTGTCTGAGGCAAGGGGAGGAAGGAGGTGTGAAGGCCTTCTATGGACACAGATTGCTTGTATCCCATTCAACTGATGGGTAGCATGAAGAAGGAGTTCTAAAGACACCTGGATTCTTAGCCGGGTGGAGCAGGGGCCGCGAGGATTACAATACTTCTGAGGCTTATACACATCTGGATTATGGAGATCGTTGACTGTTATGTGCGATCATCGGCCAATTCTTTATGGGGCTCTTTGATTTTTCCCTTTCCAGTCGTGGAAAAAAAAATGAGACACGGGAGATCTCCTCCATCTTGAGAAGCAGTAATAGCATTATGTAGTCTCTCGGATTAAAAGCATTCTTGCTTTTTGACTTTTTAAGACCACCTGCTAGGCTCACAGATTTTTACTTTGCATATAAGAATTTTGGAAATTTCGGATTTCCTCTGCCTTTCATATTTAGAAAATATTACGTAGATTAAACAAAACATATGGGTTGATCTTTATTAGTCCCCTATGTAGCCAGGAGGCTGGTCCTTCCAAAGCAGATCCGGTGATTTGGGGAAAATCTCTATTGGTAGAGATACAGTTTTCTCTCCCACCTCTTCCCCTTCCAAATGTTGAAGTCTAGGAAGCATGGCGTTTGATGAAAGTAATTGCTGCTTTAAAATAGGCCAGCTTCTGCTTTCTACTTGGAATAATGTCACAGAGGCAGACATATTCTGTAGTAGCTACAAACATGCCTCTCTTGTGTTTCTGGTTCTCTAAACTACAGCTTCAGTAAGTAGTCCCTGTCTTAATTGAAGCATGATCATTTCATACAGATATGCTGCTGCTGCTGCTAAGAAGGTGGTGATGAGATGATGATGATGATGATGATGACGATGATGAAGATGATGATAATTTTAATAAAATAAGGATTTTTTTCTTGGGCTTTGTAATTCCTCTGCCCTCCTACCTTAGAGTAACTTTAGGAATTTCCTTTAATATTTTCAATCAACTCTCCATTAGATTTTGTTTGTTTGTTCTTTCCTTGTTGGATGTGTCAAATTTGCTGAGATGAACTCTGACTGTCACTTTAGAGAACTAAATGTCACTAAATGGACCAAATGCCCTTACAGCTTTCTCTGCCAGGATTGGCTGCTGATCACACTCTCCATAACTTTTGTTGGTTTTGTTTGAGTAGACAAATTGATGGTGTTGGAGGCCTAGGAAAAGGAGCCCATTGAACTTGATCCAGTGAGTGAGTCAAGAGTCCATCGGGCTCCTCCTGGACAATTCCCTGTCATCCATTCATTTCCTGGAGCTGAATTGAGAGTTTCAGGCTCTTTGAAATCCCATGCTTAGGAATCTGGTCAAGAGGCATGTAGTTTAAAGTGCCCCCCCCGCCCCCCGCCCCCCCGCCCCCCGCCCCCGTATTCTTTTTGAATTTGAGATTTTCTTAACGTTCACCAACTATCACATATTACTGTGCACGTTTACAAATGATGGCACTGAGCAATAAAATAGGTTCCTGGAAGATGGATTCCCTGAGGGAGGCCAGCTATATGCAGATATTTTTTAAAAGTAAAAATCTGTGTTAAGTCCTAAAAGACTCACCACAGAACAAAGCCTGCTGATTCAAACAAAAAAGAAATACCACAGTTATTAAAGCCTGGGAGAAACGAGCCTGGCATGCTCTTAGTAACCAACAGGTGCTTACTCGCCAAGATCAGTTAAGTTGTTCACAATTAGGAAGTAGAAATCACACGGAAAGTCAGAGATCATTTGATGAGAATAGTCAGGTGACATTTTCCCTGTGTTGGCGTGTTCCTGACTGGGCTTTTGATCTGCTCTTTGTTGTACTGTGTCAGCATGCACTTTTGAGTTCCTCGTGCTAATTGCCTAGTTGATAGTGTGTGCTGAGAGTATCATTTATTCACTCACACACGTAGATGGAGATGCTATTCAAAAATAGCATCTCCATGGAGGATGACATGAGGGTCCTAGCATCCTGTGGTCAGTGGGTGCTTGGAATAGCACCCGTGATATTCCCTGTAAATTAACTTAGTGGTCCTCATGAGATAGTCTGTGTGTTCCAATGTCAAACCAGGGTTCCAGTCTGAGGGCAGCTACAGGACTGTACCCTTTGAGCACGCCTTTCATTCCTTATTTGCCTCTGCTGACATTGAGAATGCTTGTGGCCAGTTCTTTCCCTCTGTTGATTTAGGCTTCCCTGTACCTAGCTATCTGGATTTTTGAAACATTTATATGAGCACTTAATGTGCCTTTTCTACATCCCCATTTCTGCTTTTCAATGTACATTTATTGTGTGATTTAAAGGTTCATTGTTCCTTATTGGATGATATTTTCTATAGAACCTGTGTAAATTATCCTGGCTATTAGAGAAATACCATAAAAGCAAGTAAGATTTGTTCATAAATTCATTCTTTTTGAAAGGCTGATTAAATTAGGCATACTCAAAAATTAATGTACAATCAGCTCATCTATCTGTATATATGTAAAAGCCAATTAATCAATGTACCTAATTTGTAGAAGACAGCATGAGCTTCATATTTCTGGATGCACATCGGATAGATGATGTACTTACCATTCAATTGTTTAAAAACTAAGTCCTAGTCTACAAATTAAATATGTAAATACTATTTTTCCACATAAAGTACCTTATTCCAGACTAATTTGGACATAAATAATATTTTTACATTTCAAAGGACCTTAATTACTGGGGTTGATTAACTTACTTTAAAGTGCATTGAATTTAATTCCTTTTGATAATAGGAGGAAGGAAATATCGGAGTGCCGAAATCTGGCAAGAATCTGTTTTATGGTCCTGTAGGCATCACTTAGCATCTTTGTGTCTCAGAGTATTCAACCGTAAAGTAAGGAACTATTCTAGAGATTCTTTTTGTTTCAAATCTATGATCTTCATTACACATGTAACTACCCTTTGACTTTCTGAAGGTAGTTAACAGAAAAAAAAAGACAAAAGCTTACATGAATACATCTCCATAGATAAGCATACATATACATAATATATTTCTCATCATCTATATTCTTCTCACTCAAAGTACAGGATTGACATGGCATGGCAGTTAACCTATCAGAATGGGAAGGTTCTTAGTCATGCATTTCTTGTTGAGAAAAGATACCAAAAGGAATAAGATCAGGTGACACTTAAGGAAAGAATGGAATAGTGAGCTTTAAAAAAATTTCTATTGATTTTTTAACTGACAACTAGGCTGTCTTCTGTTGTCTATCAGATTTGGGATGCAAACTCCATTTAAGCCATCTGGGTCAATGGCCACAATTTGTCATCATTGCTCAACTAATTTTCAGTGACTAGGATGGTTATTGCTTGAGCCTTAGTCATCTCATAGAAATTTCCTATTCTCAGAGCTAGATATAAAACTATACATTTTAGGAGTAAAATCAACTGAATATTCATAACGATCTGTCACCTTGTAGTTAGTCTGCTGTTTCCTTGTCTAAACAAACCGTGTACTGATTCCAAATTAAAAACAGAAAACAATATTTCTCTTTGATGGTATGATGCAAATTTTGTGTCCTTAACGAGATGGTGCATTTGTTGGAAAATTCTGTATTTGTGTGTGTTCTCTAATGCTATTGCACTGATTCAAATGCTGTTTGGAGTTTGTTTTAGCATAACAGACTGTAGTCTGACTTTTAGCCAACAATCTGGGGATTCCTTAGATTATTCTTCCAGTTGCTTGGCTGTTTCCTACTTAAACATAGCAGAAAGTCGATCTGAAAAAGACTCAATATTTTATAATTAGTTTCTTCTTCTTTCCTTTAGCCAAACCAACAACTTTATCTCTTCCTCTGACCCCAGAGTCACCAAAGTAAGTATTAAGAAATGCAAGCATTTTCAGAAAGGGAAGGGGGTTCTAATACATTTGGCTACAGCAACTCCATTTCAGTTTGTTTTTATAAATGTGCCATATCTTCCAGTGACCCCAAGGGTTCCCCATTTGAGAACAAGACTATTGAGCGAACCTTAAGTGTGGAACTCTCTGGAACTGCAGGTAAGCTTTTCTTTCAGTCAGAGTTTCTCTCTGTGAAATACATATTCAATACTGGGCTATGTTTTAGGAGGGATCAACCGAAAGAAGGTACAAGTGGAACTCAATAAGAAGATATCTGCCAAGTGTCTTCAGTTGCTTACTTCAAAAGCAAAAACAAAAGAAACCTCAAATTGAAAATTGTTTTAAAGAGATAGCATTGACTCATTATCAGAAGAAGCCCAGACCTTCTCATACATGGGTTTGTCACAGATTCTCAAAGAGCACTACTTTAGGTTAAGACAGACAGACATTAGTAGAAGGAGAACTGACCTTTTCCCAGCTTCTTATTATTTAAATCAACAATATCTTTTATAAATTCTTTGAGACTTTTATACAATGTATTTATTTTTAACTTAATTTGCATCTTTAATTTTCCACCCAGTAAGTGTGCTTGACATCTAAGTGGTTTCAGTGGAGTCGACAGTGACCTCATAAGGATAGGGGTAGGTTTTGTTTTGTTTTGTTTTTAATTTTGAGATGAAAAAATAAGAGTTAGTGATATTAAATAATGTGCAAAAGAGAACCAAGGTGGAAAACAGAGGCAATGCTTGCATTCATGTTTATTATCAGTACTTTATGTATATTTTCTCACTGTTTGCCACACTTAGCAGCATAGCGCTATCATACACATCTATCTATCTATCTATCTATCTATCTATCTATCTATCTATCATATATATATATATATATATATATATATATAAAGTATTTTTATCTTTCCAGTAAAGGAGAAAATTGAAAATATGCCTTTTCAGCAAGCCACAATATTCTTGTATATTTTCCAGCAAGAGCCCTTGTCTTTATCCTTTGAGAGTTTTGAATACACACTTCTGAGTTGGTTGTAAATGGTGCTGTATGTTGAGGCTCTTAACATTCACCACAGAATGAGTCTTCTTTAGAATGATGTCTAAACCAGAAAGTTCTTGGCTCTGGCCATGGCTGATAAGGATAAAACAATAAGAAATTAGACAAGATACTTTCAACTAGAACTGTGGTGCCTACACACACCACGGCCATTGTTGCTGAGTTTAATTTCACACTTTGAGTTGGCTAAATCTTATCAAAGGTCTACTGCATGTTTGCATGGTTTGGTCAAGTAGCAGAGTAGTTTATTTCATGATATATAAATAGTGTATGTATGCAGATTGCACATACACACATACACACATTAATGCATGCATTCACTTGTAAGCGTATACATAATTTTGTTTCTTTTTATAGCATTTTAGTTTTAGTTTTTAAAATTACTTTTATATGTTTTCGAGTGTGGATTTGTTCACATGACTGCAGGTGCCCAAGGTGTACAGAAGAGAGCAGTAGATCCTATTGGAACAGGAGTTACAGGTGGTTGTGAGCTACCAGAATTGGGTGTTGGGAATGAATCTCATGTCTTCTGGAGGAACAGTACATGCTTGTAGCTGATGAACCACCTCTCTGGCTGTTATTTTGATCTCTTAAATTAGTTATAACTTACATATATTAATAGCAAAATTAGCCACATGCACATATCTGTATGAGAGACTTTCTTATTTTACCAGCAAAGACAAATAATCAGTGAGTTTGTTTGAAAAATTGATACACAATTCTTGATTCACAATTTGCTTGCACATGACATGTGTAAATATCTACTCAAATATCACAGTTTTGTTAGGAGACAGAAAGCATGGCATTGAGTTTCAGTGTACTAACCAGCAATCCATTAATCTTTTCTTCTATAAATCATACTAGTAATATCATAAAGTTCTCTACTTCTTCATGTTTTTTGAGGGTTCAGGATTTTTGTGATATTGTGTGTGCTTTGCAAAGATTTGGTAGTATCTGTTCTAGAAATTTACATTAATTGTGTCTTTTAATAGTAACAAATTTTCATATTCATATATTGTTCATTTACATACAACTTTATCATCTTAAATGCCAGTCACTGGGCCATCAGATAGTAGCAGGTTTGAGAAGATATACAACTGTTCACCTTAGTAAAATTCCTGCTGAAAGGGACGTATTAATTGTAAGTGTACTGAACTTATTGAGTTAGTCTCTCTGTTTCTGAAAGGGGTAATAGAGCTTCCCTGGTCATGTACCAATGCCAAACTTTCCATTAAAGAAGTATTTATTATAATTAAAAATAATGTCAGCTAATTAGAAATGTCACAGATTGACATTCAGAAATTCTTCATAATTCTAAAATTTAAATACCCATAGCTTTGTTTTCTATAGATATATGCATGTGTTTGTGATCATTATGTATGACAGTTAATTCATATATAATTTTAAAGTCTAAGTGTTCACCTAATATAAACTGGTTTTTGTAATACCTCAAAGTCTATTATCAGGGTATAGCAGTAATGAATAATATTCTTTTGAGTAGGTAAATAGAAATTTTTGCTCAAATGTGTAATTTTATATATTTAGGTTGTTTTTATAATGTGACTATTTTGAAATAGCAGTGTGGGGAAATGTTTATGCATAAATTTTAAAATCTGATTTTCTCAAAATAGATTTTTAATAGGAATTAATGCCAAAAGTAAGCACTTAAATACCTTAGGAAATTCTGATACATGCATTGCTACATTGATTTGCAAAATGATATTTCTATTTATAGCCCCACTAGTGCCAAGGGAACATCCATGCATCATTACATCCAGGTCGATATTGAATGTCTTCATGCAAAGGTGTCTTTCTAATTTATAAAGATGAACACATCACACAACTTGTGTTTACTTCATTAAAGATATTATATTATAAAACACTTTTGTTTTCTTCTTTTATTTATTTCTGTGGGTTTGTTTTAGATTTTATTTTATTTTTTGTATTTTTTATTTGATGGATGTTTGGTTTACATGTATGCCTGTGCACTATATTCATGCAATGCCAGCACAGGCCAGAGAGAGTATTGGATCCCTCAGACTGGAGTTACAAGCAATTATGAGTCACTATGTGGTGTGCTAGGAACAGCGCCTTCCTCTGGAAGAGCGCCCAGTGCCTTTAACCACTGACTCATCCCTCTAATATCTGTTTATTTATTTTTGTGGTGTTTTTAAGGAAGGAAAATCCTGGAACTTACTAGGCAAGCACTGTGCCACCAAGTTGCACTTCCCAACCCTGGGGAATTTTTAGTTTTAAATAATTTACTTACAAGTTTGATATTTTAGTACTCTACTGTATGGAAAGGCAGGTGGAAATTATTTTATGAAATCTAGACCTGCTTAGCATTTTATATAGTACATTTATTTCTGTCAGGGAATACACTTTCATATTATTCATTAAAATCTTCCATTCTTTGTACCACTGAAAGAATATTTGATACAGTAGGAAACCTATTTACCAGGATTGTTTTAATCTCTGATCACTCTTGGCAATATGTAAAGTCTTGGTGAGAATACAATCAGCTGAGGCACAGACATAATTCCATGTCTAGTGCTGAGAACAGGGCCTGGCCATAGGAAGTATTCAGTAACTGTTCTGAAATTTGAGATATCTTCTAATAGCTGATTGAGAAAAGAATGTTCATTGGTGAGTGGCACAAAAGGAAAATGGCTGATCTATATATAATATTTTGGCATCTCTAAGAAAGACGTGCCACAAGGGTGTTGTTAGTTTGCTAGGCAAGATGTCAGCAGCTATATGGGGAAGCTGAGGTGATGCAAGAGTGCATTACACAAAAGAGAGAATTGGCATGAGGAGATGAGGAGAACTGAAAGGTGTGGAGGATAAAGTCTCATAGTTAGTCTAAAGGAGGAGATTGGGTAGAAGGAAGGATTTTATAGCGACATCCACTGTTGGAGGGATGGACAGAATTCTATTCAGTGAGAGATGCCCATCATTACCACTTAGTAATCTTCACTTGAATGCACAGCTTCATGGCAAACATTGGGCATCGGGAGCCACAGAGAAGACAAGGAGTCATTAAAGAACTCCTGTGAGACCTCTTTCCAGTTCAAGGAAGTGCCTGCCCAGAAGACTGAGATCTCTGAAGGCTGTTAAGGATGGGGAGGAGTATCACAGCAGTGCCATCACTCTAGTGAACAGCACAGGTGACCCATAGGAAGGAGACAGAGCTTTGAGTAGGCTCAGTTGACTTGAAGGGGAATATTCCTTTCAGGAAGGGAAATATTTACATTGCAGTTTGGAACAGGGTGGAGGGAGAGAAGCAAGAAGGCAGAGTTAAAGGAATGGTCAGATGACAATGCAAGTTTATCACTGATGAAACCAGCAAGAGACTAAAGAACCTCACCGCTCTTCCTTTCTACCTCTCAGTTGCTGGGACTGTTCTGTGCCCTTGGTCATTCTGCAGTTTTAAGGTTATGTTCATAACTACTTAATGAGATTATTTATGTACTTCAAGTAACAAATTACAAGTAGAAATGCAATATTTATAGTATTTAGCCATTTGTGCCCTACAAAAATAATGGCAACTGCATGTAATTCAATTTGAGTTTAAGCACTTTATAAACAGCGGAAATAAAAATAAAAGTATACTATTAGGATAAAAAAGGCAGAGTATCTTAGTGAAGTTATACAAAATCTGCCTTTGATGTTAGACAAACTCAAGTTGAAAGCCAGTGACTGAGTCTCTGAGAGTGTTAACTGAGACCGAGTATGACAGCTGGCATCCTGTGCAAACATTCGGAACATATTAGCCTCTAGGAAGGCCACCTCACCTTGCTTCTCAAGTTTTCAAGTTTCGTCTGTCTCTGGCATTGCTGATCTCTCTGCTGTGGCCACTTTGGCAATTTCACATGTGATGTTTCCTGTTTTGCTTTGTGGTGCCTACTCAGCCACTCCTACTTTAGCAAACATTGGATAAATGCTACTTTTGGTACAGATGTGGGATTTAAAAAGTGGAGATATAAGCACGAGAACTAACTTTCAGATTCTGTCAACGGCTACTTCTGCTGCCACCAATTCTGGTGATTCTTCCCTGGCAGTTGAAACATAATTTCCTTTTGACTCTCTGCCCATTCTGTTATCTAGGAAACAGCTATACGTTGACAGCAGCTTCCTGATGAACCCTGAGTTCAAAGGAGCTCTGCCTGTGGATTTCTTTTCTGAATTTTAAAGATAGTAGTTGGCATCTGTTATGTTAAATAGTTTTCTTTCCCCATTGCCAAGTGCCATTGATTGTTATTGGCTGCCAGAAGCACTGTGTTGGGAAAGATTCGAAGGCCAAGTTTGTACTCAGTGGGAATGTCATGATCAATTAGTGATGTCTGCCACAGGTGCAGCAGGGGGTGAATGGAGTAGAAACATCATCCATACAGTTGATTTGTTGATCTTTGATCTACATGCTTATTCTGTTTGGGTGAGACAGAGAAGGTAATGAAACTGTTGGGTGCACCCCCCTAGTATCTTCTTTTACTTTACTCTAAAATTTTTTACTGAATTCCCCCAGACATTTAAGTGGAAATGTAAAGACTCAACAGAATTCTAAGACCTCCAGAATAATGTGGGTGCCCCATCTGTAGCATCTTTGGGAGGCAGGAGGGATGAGATAGGGAATTTGTTTTATTAGGTATTGCCAGCTGCTCTGACTTCCTTGTGATTGTCCTAAGCTATCTCATTGTGGCTGATAAGAAAAACTCTTCTCTTTTACAGGTGTAAAAACTAATTTGATTTCAAAATAGCTGTTGTTAGTAAAGCAAGATGAGAGAGAGGAGAATGTTCTTGTGGCAGAAGGCATTTAAGTCTATTGCATATGGAGATTTTTTTTTCAGACACTACCAACAGGATTTTATGTCTGAAATCGAAATGGCAAGGCAATGTCAGCCTAACAAGGTGATAGTTTGAAACACAAGACACGAAGGAACTTTCTTAGGGACCAAAGTAACTGGCCCCCAATTTTATGTATATGCATACATGTTTTGCTTATCATTATAAACATTGTGAAAGCAACGGAACTGTTTCCATAACTGATAAAAAGAGGAACAGAACAAAATAATCACCTGTCTTTTCATTCTTGGACCACTAGGTTCTGCCCATATTTCCTTCTGTTCACATATTTTTGGATATGTTATTTTAAATGGGATAGAGATGCAGTTAATTTGGTTTGTTATTACATTATTTGTTTGAGGATTTCACAAATAAGTACAATGGATTTGCATCATTTCCATCTGACTCCTCCCAAAACCACCCATCTCAAATTAATTTACTCTTTTTCTATAATTGTCTTTCCATATATTATATACACACAAATGCACACACACACACACACACACACACATATACACACACACAGGCACAGTCACACACAGGCACACACACACAATGCAATTAGTGTTTCCCTTATTTAGGGTTGACCCCTTAGGGTTCAGGTCTCATCCCTGAAAAATAAAGAAGAAAAAGAAGAAACAAAAACAACTGCATCGACTTCCCTCACCAGCCATTCACTGCCTTCAGTTCCCTTTTTTATAGGTGGCACCTTGTGAAACTCCGCTGTCCATGGTGACTGGTGTAATCTATTTAGGTCTTGTGCAGGCAGCCATATCCAGAAGATACTATCCTGATCTTCAGGTTCTTACAATCTTTGTGCCCCTTATTCTGTGATGATCCCATATGCTACCACACACATACATAAATTAATAACAACAAAAACAACAACAATAATAACAATAAGTGTAATTTTTAAAGAAGGAAAGTACAAAGTGACTTTGGAAGGTTGTTTAATCCATTCCTATTTAGGAAGAGTCCATGGAAGGGAAACCCAGAAGTTCTGTTATAGTTGTCCTATTTGAGGCTGGACTCTCCATCTGCATTTTATGATGTCATTTATTTTTAACTCAGTATTTTTTCCTTGGTTGAAATAACTAATCATTCAAAGTGCAGTTTAGTGAACTTGTGATTGAAACAAGAACATGTGAACCAATTATTTTCTAATTTCTTCTATTTTAAATTTCTCACTTAAGAGAAGAATCTTTATTTTTCTAAAAGAAACACTGGTTCGTCTCCATGCAGCTTTTCTGGTAGCTATTTCTTCTCCATTTGATGTGCTTTGAGAAAAAGAGACAAATGCAAACTTTAAACAATAGCCAGTAGTTTTTTTAGGAAAAGACAAAAACAGCTTTAGAAAATTGGGAAGTGAACCAGTGAGATGGTTCAATGGTTAATTCACTTGTTGCTAAACTTCACAAGCTTGTTTGCCCATGGTAGAGGGAGCAAACCAACTTCTGTGGCTTGTTCTCTGACCTGCATAATCTGAAGTGTGCGAGCACACACACACATACACACACACACACACACACACACATCTGTATATGCACATATACATGTACTCATATGCACACACCCATGTGCTATCACATACATACATAAATTAATAACATCAACAACAGCAATAATAACAATAAATGTAATTTTTAAAAAGGAAAGTACAAACTGACTTTGGAAGATTTTTTTAACCTACTCCTATTTAGGAAGAATCAAAGGAAGGGAGACCCAGCAAATTTTCTTTGGAGCCCAGTGTAGTTTGGTGACTCTGACTGTCAGGAATGCTATCCTTTATCCCTATTTTCAGCCTCATTCATCTCAGGCAGAAGTCTGTAATGCTTACACTTTCCTTTTCTGTTTACTTTTCTGGAAATGATAGCATCCCATTGCCCGTTTTAGCCAAAGATAACAAAGGAACTTCCAACCTCACATCAGTTTTGGGCTTTAGTAGTAGAAAGCTACAATTCCAGGTTCCCAGCACCAGATCTGTGGGACAGTAATTAAGGAATAATCAATAATAATGTTCACCTGGAATTTCACAAGTAAAAGTTGTGGTATTAGGTGTGTTTTGTAGGAAAGTCTTCAAGATCTTCTTCAAAGTCAGTTTCATTCCTAATGATTAGGCATAATATGCAAAACAATTCATCAGGCAGGGAATTCCTAGTCAGTGTGAATGGATGACAGCCAGAGAGAACTAGAGCAATGCATAGGAGGCCTTACTGTGCGAAGTGTTAACATTTCAGTGGATGGATTTTGTGTTGCCTGAGTGACTCTTGGGAGTTGTGCAAAGGACAGAGAACATCCTAGGAACCAGGATCAGACAAGTACTTTAGCACCTATTGTAACAGCAGCTACTGTTCCACTGAGATTCTGAGATTATAAACTACACACACACACACACACACACACACACACACACACACACACACACAGTAAGAAAACAAAGTTCTGCAAAAATATAGGTAGATAGTAGTGCTCAAGAAACAGGTCAGAGCCTTCATCGTTTATTAGAGTCATCCAATGAAACAAACTCCAAGGAGAGCTACTCAAAGAAAATCACTCCGTGGCACATAATGAAAAACAAAACAAAACAAATCTAAACCAAACTTATCTCTTACTTTTTTTCTTTAAATAAAAGGGCTGTTTAAAACAATGACTTGTGGAGTGTGTGCCACTTCTCCCAGATCGGCTGTGCAGAAGTGTGAGGGAGTGTGAGTGACGGAGAGGCACTTGTTTATTATAGAGCACATTTCAATGCAGTAATCATAAATATTGCTAAGGTTGTGCTCTGTTGAAATATGACCTACATACTCTTGATTGTTTGTGTTACGTGATTTGTCTGACACCCATTACATTCTGGGTAATAGCAGCCATTTGTTGCTCTGCACAGCAGGCTCTTTTGACAAAAGAAAATAGGCAGCAATAAAAAAGCTATAGTCTGAATTACATTCTGCACGGAGCTGTACTGCTGAGAGTTTGTGCAAGTGTCTTAACAATGCTCTGAACTGCCTCTTGTCAGCCTTCAGCCTGTAATGGCCATCTGTCCTCACATAAATCTGTCAAAACCTGCTAAGTTCAAGAGAGAGCATGGAATATACCTTGTACTGTCAACACTAAAATGTACACATTCCCCAGAAAAATCAACACGCAGGAAAAGAGCCAGAGGTTATGGGAGGCATTAGCACTGTTGATTTAGGCTTGTGCCATGAAATTGAGAGTCCAGCCATTAGTGGAAAGATGAGAAAGGAATTGAGCATTAAGGAATTGAATGTTGACCTCCCGCGAACCACAGGGGAAGAAACTGTGGGCAGAGCAAGTCAGGTTAGAGAAATATAGCTGATTCAAGGGCCAAAAGCGGTAACCTGTCCCGTCAGCAATGCTTAAAAGTTTGACACGACACTAAAAGAAATAATAAAAAAAAATGTTCTTTGTGCTTTTGTTTTGCTTTCGTTTGCCTTAGGTCTCTACTCTATCTGGAAATAGATTTTCAATTAAGCACTGAGTGTTACAAAATCTGTCATCCATGAGATTTCTCAATCTCATGTAGAGATAGTCTCTGATTATGGGAGTTTGGGTAAAGAATATAAAGAAAATGGCAAATTATCTAAGATATTTCCCTTACTCTCACATGCACCAACAGTGAACTGTTTCACTCAGATGAGCACGTTGAATTTGAGTTAGCAGGTGATGTGAGCAGAATCCCGAGGCACCAGATTCCACCCACAGCACACATTTCCCCAGACCATTTTCCTCCATTTTAAGCATATCTTCTCCAAAAACATAATTATTTCAAAATTAGAAAAAAATGGCCTCTTTATTAAAAAGGACCTGAGTTGTCCCTTGGGATAGAGTCTTTAAAGTACCAGCAACCTGTGTAACATCCAGCACATAGTAGGTGCCCTATGGTTGCCTATTCAGTGGCAAGAGGTTCTCTTCTGGGAAGACCAAAAAAAAAAAAAAAAGCTTAGTTGTTAACAGAAAGGAAGTACAATCACAGGATCAGGACAGCCAAGAATAATTGGAAAACCATTTATTTAAACAATAATTAGCTTAGATACTGGGACAAGGGTTTCAGATGTTCAAGAGTAAAAGAATTTCTATATTTAAAATCCCTAGATAGACAAGGTATTTTTAGAGCTAGTCTTTCTTTTATAGTGGCCTAATTTGGCATTTCTGAAGTTCAGGGTTTCTTTTTATACATCTGGACTGTCAGTCAAAACACAGATATTTGGAGTAAAGGCCACATGTATCCAGATGTTCAAAGACCTTGGTTCTCAGTATGTGGTCTGGGAGCCATCTCATTAAAAATGTGTAACTAGCCTCCTATGTGATTGTTAGGACACTGACACCTGAGACTAACTACTCAGAGAAATACTGAAGAAAAAGAAAAAACTGAAAATGAGCAAGATAACCTCAAGAAAATTAAGTCCATACAGCATCTTACAAAGTACTCACGATCCCTGTGGAGAAAAGTGATGTGCTTCCTGTTAAAAACACCAACAGCAAAAGACAAAGAGATTCAGAGACATGCAGCACACAGGACAGGACATGAGTCACTCCAAAACTCACTAGAAAAGTAAACCTTACCCTAAACTGAACTAGCATAAAGAGATTTATGCAGGTGGATGCTGGGCGCTGAATGGCATTCACTCACTCTGGGGTCAAAGGGTCACTTTTTGCCCTTTCCTTTCCTTTCCTTTCCTTTCCTTTCCTTTCCTTTCCTTTCCTTTCCTTTCCTTTCCTTTCCTTTCCTTTCCTTTCCTTTCCTTCCTGTTCCCTTCCCTTCCCTTCCCTTCCCTTCCCTTCCCTTCCCTTCCCTTCCCCTCCCCTCCCCTCCCCCCCCC
>JADRCD010221237.1:3271-41482 GCA_019843815.1 Montemys delectorum
GAGAGAGAGAGAGAGAGAGAGAGAGAGAGAGAGAGAGAGAGAGAGGATACACCTTTGGTCCTGGGTAGAGATATGAAGTTCTGATCTACTACAAAATTTGAAACAGTACCCTACTGTATCCTTCCTAAAGAGTTAATCTAGCTGGGCCCGTCAATCACCTGGCTCTGCGTGGCCCACAGTAAATCCTGTTCACACAAACGCATACTAAGAAGGGTTTGCTGGAGTGATGGCTTGGTGGTTAAGAGCACTTATTACTATCTCAGAGGACTGGAGTTCAGTTCCCAGCACCTGTGCCTGGTGGGTCCTGCTCCAGAGCATCTTACATCCTCTTCCGGCCTCCAAACACCTGCATAGGTATACAGGTGTGTACGCACGTGTGTGCGCACACACACACAGACACACACACACACACACACAGACACACACACACACAGACACACACACACACACAGACACACACACACACACACACACAGGAAATAACCTTTACAAAAGTCATGCTAATGAAAAACTAATGTATCCCTATCATGAGGTAATCTATGTAACCTTTCCAGACGTCCCTCCCTCATACAGTGCATGCTTGAAGGTAGTACTGCAGAGCCCATCTGCTTCCCTAAGAACTCGCTTGGGAAAGTGTGACTTACCCTTTCCTTTCTTCCAGATTCTGGTCAGAAGCATTAGTGTACCTTTCCAGACACTCTGCATTTCTTAGTCCTCTCAAGCGACACCCTCCCCATTCCTTGGTCATACAACTACTATCTCACAGGTGCTTGCTGACCTCCATTGTTGAGAATCTTTCTCAGACCGTAAGCCAGCACTTTCTCTCCTCTACCTCTCTCCTCCAGATGGCTGCTGAGAGAGTTAACAGCTTGCCATCCTGTTGGGTTGATACTTGTTCCAGGTAAGTTTCTTGTATCTTGGGTTGTGAGCCTAGTCCTTAGCAGCTAAGCCATCTCTTCAGCCCTCAGGTAAGTTTCTTTAGTGTGCACAAAAATTTATGAAAGATTTCACAGATGCAATAAAATAATATGATCACCCATTATTCACCTAGATTCAAGTCTTCAGCCTTGAATTAAACTGTCATTTTTATCTGTATTTCACTCTCTGAAATATCGGGAAACAAATAAGTGATGTCGTAGTGTTTCATCTTTACCCAAAGTACATTTCTAATGGGCGTTCTTCCCCTTTGCCTCCCCTTGTTATAACCACGAAAGTAGTACTGCCGCCCAAAATAAACAGCAGCCTCAGGATTTTCAAATATCCAGTGTTCCCTAATTACTCAACTCTCACATATAATTTATTTATTGTAATTAAGTTCCAACAGTCACAAAGTATTTGATTCATTTAAGAAGACTTATACATATCTTTTATCCTACACATTCCTTTTATATTTGTAATTAACATTCTAAAGAGGTGTGTGTGTGTGTGTGTGTGTGTGTGTGTGTGTGCGTGTGTGTGTGTGTTTGTATACCCACAGAAGCAGGAGAGAGCATCATCACCTGGAGCTGGAGTTACAGGTAGCTGTTTGCTGCCTGTCATGACTGCTGGGAACCAAACTCTGGTCCTCTCAAAAAGCAGCATATTCTCTCAAGCACTGGGCCATCTCTGCAGCTTTTATGCTTGACATTTTAAATAATTATTTTGTGGTACTTTATTTTCCCTTGTACTTTGCTGATTATTTCCCTGTAACTGACAGGTGCTTTTTGCTTTATTTTTCCTATAAGTCAGTCCTTAACTTGGGGATTTATCAGATCATGGTTCAGTTTCTTTTTCAAGAGTGGTCCTAACGCAACATATTAGGGGGCTTGTGACAACCTCTGAGCTGTGTTTTGGATGCTGTTGTGTAACCATTTCCTCCAGATTGAAACATTTCCTATTGTACGAAGCTAGTCAACCAAGGGAAACACCTCATAAGAGCTTCAGGTAGTCTCTGAAACTAACTAGGTTCACTGGGCTTCTTCCTGCTGGAGTACGCAATAAAAGCTGGGCGGAAGGAGGCTGAGCTGCAGGAAGACTCTTTGAGACCAGCCCAGCCTCCTGGTGGAGATTTAGGCCAGCTGGCCTCCCTACCGCTGCTTCCACCCCTGCCCCCCAAGACATGGTTTCTCTGTGTAACCCTGGATATCCTGGAACTCACTTTGTAGTCCAGTCTGGACTTCAACTCAAGAGGTCTTCCTACCTCTGCCTCCCCAGGGCTGGGATTAAAGGCATATGCAGCCACTGCCTGGCTAACTTGTAAAGGACATTCTCCAATCTGCTGAGCTACCTGCAGGCTTTGTGAGCTGTCATACACACTAAAGTGGGCTTTGGTGAAACAGCTGTCTTTGAGTCATTTTTGTTCCTGTAAGGAACCTCTCACCCATATTCCTGTTCACCACTTAGACTTCGGTGCTGTCTGTACTTTGGTCTGTTATGGGCTCCCTATCTGGGGTCAAGAGATGTGCTGTGTTTTCCCTGGAAGTTCTGTCACACAACAGATGCTAAGACTGATGATGTATGTATTCAGGTATCATCAGACAAATGTATCCATCCTTTATGAGACGGTGTAACAACTTTTCACCTGGTGGTTCAGTAGCATCAGTGACACCGACAGCCACATTTGAGTTAAGGCTGGCTCTGTTTAACACAAATATCTCACTTTAGATAAGACAAAGCCACATGACACAGGAAAGGTATCCAGTGTTTGAGTCCTTTGCTCAGCACATTGGCCGCACCGCCTTTGTTAGTGAAGCTGTTAGTAGTCTTTACTGAGGTAGACTTATCCCAATGAAAAGAGATCAGTCAGTGTTGGTTTCAAGTCTAGCATGCCCATATGCAAAATAACCTTGGCACATCTAGGCCTCAACTTTCCATTTGTAAATTGGATAATACTGAGACACACATCAAAGGGTTAAGAAAAATAAGTGAAAAGGTAAATGAAATGTCTGACACACCTACGATGGAATTATTCAATTGAGCACTGAGTCACATATTCAGCACTTTTTACCATGACGTGAAGTGAGCACCAGTTTCCACTACAACAAATCATAGGTCCTTATGCTTATTTACTATAAGCAGACATATATGCTTATATAAGCTCCATGGTTGATAGATCAGCCATCTCAGTTTAGGATGAGATGGTTTTCATCACCCCCAACTTAAAGAGAAACGGTGTATTCTAAAAAGATTGCAGTCCATAAACATTAGTTTCTTATTTAAGCATGCCCAAGTTTACCCATTGCTGGGCTACAAAGAAGCGAAGGACATTTTAAATTGTAAAGTCTTGTCTGAGACATCCTGTCTCTGCTGCAGGACTCAGGAGCCAGAGGCAGGAAGATCACAAGCTTGGACTCAAGACTACTGACTCCAGTACAAAACGGGGGTGGGGTGTGGGGGTGGTGGTTAAATATAATAGCTTAATATTGTTATAGTTAAGGAATAGCATTTTCAAAAAGATTTTATTTTTATTATTCAATTATGCACATCTGTTTCTGTCTGCAGGTGTTTGCATGTGCATATAGGTATCTGGAGAGGCCAGGAAGAAGCTATATAAATCCCTTGGAGTTACCAAACTTGGATCCTTTGCAAGAGCAGTAAGTACTTTTAACCACTTAGCCATCTCCAGCCCTCAGCTTGCCTTTTGTCAGGTTCTCTGGATGAGAATAGCTACTCTTCATACCCACCAATTACAGTTCAGTAGATTTTTATCTCATTTGTGTGTGTGTGTGTAATAGAAAGGGGGGGAGAGAGATTGATTGATTGATTTTGGGGGAATCACTACTTTGGTAAGTTTTAAGTAATGAAAAGAATGACAGATGAATCATATGTACATTCATTAGAAGTAGATCCCAGGAATCTGAATTTTTTTTCCAGAAGAAAACAAAACCCAAAAAACTTTCAACATAAGAATTTATTGTATAATAGTTTTATTTTTCTCATTTACTATTTTTACATTTTATGCACAAATATTTATCTGAGTAAAAATAGAAAATAACTGTTTTATGTAAAATTACAAAAAAACAAAGAAATACATAATTGTTATGATAGTATAAGTGTCTTTAAAGAGTAAAAATGTATGCAAAAATTCTCCTCCCTTCTACAAAAGACAGAGTATTTTTTCTTGGGAGTAAGTGAAATATTGAAATATCAACATTTTTTATAGCTTTTAGATCTGAAGACATTAAGTCAGTCAGTCACAGGTTTGTTTTGCCATTATAAATTTTAAAACATTTTTGTGCTATTTTAAGGATACACTAGTTCTTTATAAAAGGCAGTAGCATAAATGGCAAATGCAGAAAATGATATAACTTGTCAAAAATATTTGGAGGTATATTCTTTAAAAGAAATAACCATATTCGAGCATCACTATTTATCTGGGGAGAAAAAGTGAGTAATTTTTCCTACTTTATTTACATGGATCAACACCAAAATGAATGCAGTGGGTTAACTCATCATGAGGAGCCCAGCCACACCCAGCACTTCTGCCTAACTGGCTGCACTTTCCAATGTCAATATCAACGTTCAGACCTCAGCTAGCACAGCACATATAAAATGAGCTCAATGTAAACATCACATGGAAAACTTCTTTCCTAAGAAAAGGAACATTTCATTATTCTTGAACTTATAAGGTACAAAAGATGGTCAGACACTTTTCTGTTCTTTTTGTTTAACTGTATCTTAGGTTCTAGGAAAACTGCCGACAAAACTGAGCAAGGAATACCACGAATTAACATTCTTTTATACCATGAGTTATTTTAATAGAAGATAGTAAACTGGGGCCTCAATAAGAACAACAAATATTTTAAATCTAAGTGGAGACAGAGTAATAAAGCTTGAGTCAAGGAGAAAGCCCTTCTCATTTCCTGTGTGAGGTGCGTGGAAGGTGCAGGAGGTGAAATGAACGAGCACCTCATGTCTAGAGCTGTGCTCAAATCACAACTAACACAACAGCTTCCAAAGAAAGGAAATCTACAGAATGCAGTTTTTGTGTTTTGTTTTGTTAAGCATTTGGAAATGTTTAATTTGATTTTAGGGACCTAAAACAAATATAAATGTTCCTTTCCTTAAAAACACATTTTCTGAATGATACACAAAGTCTGTCCTCTTGGCTAAAACTTCAACATAATGTCTCCAAAACACTGTAACTCTAAGATTCTCAAGCTCTGGATGTACTGCGCAAATGCCCTGATCTGCAGCAGTGACTTATGGCTCCCAGGCTATTGTTATCTGAAGTCAGGGTCCAGAGATTGTTCTTATACTCTACATCCTTCATTCATGGTGACCAAATGTACTAATAATTTGCCAGCCTACTGTTGTTTATAAAAACAAAAAACAAAAATAAAAGATACAATTTAACTCTTTTTAACTATTTACTGTATAATCTTAAAGGACTTACTATAAAGAAAGTAGCAACACTTGTTGAAGTCTGATAGCTCGGCACTGGAAGTTATGATGTAGGAGGTAAGCGCCCCTTCTTTCTTGTTCCTAATACTCCAAGCCAGTACTTAGTCCTGGCTGCACCATCAGGCTGCAATTGCACGTGCTTTCTCTCCTGGTCAACTTGTTAAAGCCAATTTGGGGAATGAATAAAAACAAATGAGAGAAGTGTATCTAAAGTAGCCTTTATACTGTTCTGACGAATTCCTTTCTGTTATGAAAACTATATGCTAATCTCTCATATCATGATTTATATGGATAATACTTTAAAATAAAGAATTTTTTTAGCCATTTCTTCTTAGTGTTAGCAAGCAGTAAGGCATTTCATATAAGGTTTATTTAAAAATTTTAGAAATATTAATCTCCCCTTGAATTATCTTTCTGTCTTCATATATGTAGAAAGTGGTTAGCTAGCCATGTGTATAGTATTTTTAGAGTCATATATGCAGTATTCAAAAGAAAAAAATGAAGCAAGTGGGAAACTTTATTTAAAGAAAATTGCCTACAGAGCCCAGTCAAATACCCTTTCATAACTACTCACAAGGAACTTACTTCAAACGTTAAACACTTCGTCTGATCTAAAGTCTTCATTTTATCAGAAACACAGAAGGCAATATATAAATGGTGTTGCATAATAATCTGGTACTATAGATTAAATTTTTAAAAAAGAGGAAGTCAAAACTAAACCAATTTTTTTCTTTCTAACTGAGGTATACTTTTTAAAATCTGAGAGAAATAATGATATCATTTTGGAATTTTTGCAATAGCTGGTTTATTAGAATTAAATGCCTCTCTCAAAATAATTTAAGTCCTTGGCTTGACATAATGAATAATCTATACAGAAAACCATTAACAATGGTTTGAGTTAAGCCAGCTTTAAACCTGGGTCTCATTCAACACTTTCTTCTGCCAGTTAACTTACTTTTTACTTGCAAATATATAAATTAATAACCTGATAGTTTAGTAATTAGCAATATAATTTTATTTGATATGACTGTTTAGCTCTGCTTGATTAGATGAAACAGGCACACATGCTTTAGCTGAGAATTTCCTTTTTCAGGCTCTATGTAAAGCAGCGGAGAGGAAACAGCTACACTCCAGCAGTGGCTACACCAGGCTGTTTCCTGGAAATGCTTCCTTTTTTTCATCTCAGATGCTACTGGCTATTTTTTTGGTAGGGCTAGACATTAATACTGACCAGTTTAGCTTTCCTGACTGTTAGCAAACTCCCCCGATTAACCTGCTCTCACATTGCAGGCATCGTGGTGATCCTTTAACATATTCTAAAATATATGCTCAACGTAAAAAGATCCAAATTCACAAGAGTATGAAATATTTATAAAAAAATCATGCATCAGATTGTACACTCTAGAAATAAGATTCAAATTCAGTAATAAAGGTTAGAGCAAAGCTTGCTCTAAATAGTTAAGAAAAACCTTAAGACTCCCCAGGAGGTCCTAGATCTCAATTGTCTTTTTCTGTTTGTAGAGAGGCAGCTGCCAGTGCTACCGCTGTGACTGGCTGGGCAATTCCATGGAGCTGCATCTTTGCAAGTTTCTTCTGTTCACATTCTGTGACCAAGCGGTTCAGTTCTGCTGCACTGTATCCAATAAGAGTCTTCAAGTCACAAACAAATTTGTACACAAATCTCTTGCCTTGAACTTTACAAATCATGTCCCCATCATAATAATACCTTTAAAAAGAGAAACCACATCAGGACCTTGTAAAAGATGAAGAGTTTGTACTCCCTACGTTTTAGACTTTTCTACAAACAGAAACCTAGCAGGGTTCTGTACCCACTACAAAAGTTAAAACATTAACGTCACTGAATACTTTACATTACAAATCAAACTCCAGAACATTACTTACAAAAACTTCAGTCCTCATTACTTCAAAATCTTATATATGAAACTTTCAAAATAAATTTTTAACAACTCTAATAACAATGATTTAGAAACCAACAGAATTACTAAAGAGAAGACAAAACAAAATAGCCTTGGAAATGAATGGCAGCAGAATCTAACCCAGGGCTTTAAGTCAGAGACTACACTGCAAAGACTCACACTGGACTTGCTGCCTGTGACCACAGGGCCATCCTAGGTCCTTTAACCCTTTATTCCTCATCTATAAAATGAGGTTAAAACAGTACTTACCCTCACAGAACTGTTGACTAGAAGGATAAGCTTTATAAAGTGCTTAGCATACAATGACTGCCACAGTTAACACTCTATAAAACATAAGCTACGTTAACACGAATCCAGATAACAAAAGTTACAGATGGTTGTGGAGCCCACTTGTTTTATATAAAACCTAATGTGATATATTTAATACAATAAAGAAATACCTTCATCTTCCATTTATTATATCAAGGCTCCCCACATTTTGGAGAAATTCTCCAAACCATGAGGGATCCCAAAAGAATAACTCTAAGGTCAGAAGAAACAGGCTCCAGGAAAAGGGGTGAAGGGCGTCACCAAGAAGCACAGCTCCCCAGCCTACCGTTGCAGAGCAGACTTGGAATCCACTCTAGAGGGCTAGTTTGGGCTAGTTTACTACACTTTCTATGCAGACAGAAGCAGCTGAGTTTATAGCTATTTTGTACATCAGATTTCACATCAACAAAGAATTTGAATTTACTAACCACTAAACTACTTGTCATGCAGTTTAAAAATACAAGTTTATGATAAATAGACATTTGGGAAAAGGAAAAAAGTGGTTTCATATTTCTAGAATGTAATTAGGACTGGTGTGGTAAAAGAAAAAAGCGCATACACAAGCCTTCGCTGTGTCTAATTCTTCCTTTCTTCAGTCTGGTGCACACATCACAAGGCACCACAGAACCATGAGCAGCATTTGTTCTCCCCCTACTTTGTTACATGGCTGTCCCCACTTATCTTTGTGGAACTAGTTTTTAAAACCTCTTAAATTTTGAACTCTACCATATAAATAAAAGGAACACAAATTAACATTAGAAATGCCAATTCACCATTAAGTTCTCACTCAGGTTTAACAACAGACTGCCAATAACTAGAGCACTCTGTCCTTTCCAACCGTCCTTAGTCTGAAAGTGTAAACACAAGCTTGCTTCAAGACAGTAACTCCACTGCTTTTCTCCGTGTGTTTTCTTCCTTAAAGGCATATGCATAAATGCTGTAGTTTGCTTTTCCATTTGATCAGGCTACCCTAAGTGAACACGCTCATATGCTATATTACAGTTACCATACAGTTTTTGAACACAGACCCCTTCTGACTCTGTAACATCATCAGTGGCAGTAGTTCATCTTTAACACTTGAGTATATCACAACTGCTTCACTTGCTTCACAGTCCGCTGATGGATACAGAGGCGATTTCTCATTAGGATGTTGTGCATGGACATTCAGACATTTCTGCTTGTGGTCTACTAAGAAAAGTTACTTAGTAACTTAGCAGGGCACAAATTGCAGTCCACCCTGGACAGAATCCTGAATGGCACACCTCTGGCCACAGTGCAGAAGCACTCCCAGAGCCTCACCAACACTCGGTAGTAGAGGTCTTTCCACTTAAGATTATTCAAAGTAACTAGGGGAAATCTTCCCATGTTCTAATTTTGGATATTCAGATTTAGGCAGACATAGAAGGATAAAACTGTAAATGTAATTGCCAAAACAGAAATTCATGAATTTGATATAATATATATTCAATATGTAAATAGAATCTTTGTAATGCAAACTATAAAAATACTTAAAATTAATAAGCAGGTTGGTTTTGAACATAAATTATATACTTTTAAATCACTTAAAACAAATAATCTTATAATCTTTTTAAAAAGCTTTATGCACCTCAAAATTTTAAGAAAAATTCTTAAGTAATTTTTAACATAATGCATAAAACATTTAGCTTTAAATTTTTTTTTAAAGGGACTGGAGAGATGGCTCAGCAGTTAAGAGAACTGACTGCTCTTCTAGAGGTCTTGAGTTCAATTCCCAGCAACCACATGATGGCTCACAACCATCTGTAATGGGATGCACTCTTCTGGGTGTGTGTCTGAAGACAGCTATAGTGTACTCACATAAATAAAGATAAATAAATCTTTAAAAAAAAATTTTTTTTTTAATTCACGTTTCCTGTTTATTGTCTGGGTATACTTGTGTATTTGAGCCTGCAGCCGGCTATCCTCCTACCATGTGGGTTCAGAGAGGAAATCCAGCTGGGCAGCAGGCTCTAGGATGAAAACCTTTATTCACTGAGCCAGCTCAGCAACCAAAACTGACACACGTGCACACGCTCATGCATACATGCAGGGATGCACACAATCTTAAGATAAAAGTATTTTATTTTCATTACCTACCAGGTTTATATCAAGAATAAGAAGCTACATTTTTAGAGAAGTCTGATATTTGAAAACAAAAAACAAATTCTTACCGTAATGCACGGCTAAGTTTCTCATAGTTCATCGTAGGCTTGTTTTTACGTTGTCCCCATTTTTGCGCAACCAATTCAGGCTGATTTAGCTTAAATTCACCTTCATCACCAACCCAAGAAATACAGTCTCGAGCATCCTTGTCAGTAAGAAGTTCTAGTAAAAACTGCCATAGTTGGATCTGACCATTGTTTCCTAAATCCGTAAGCAGAATAAGCATAGGTCATGTTAGAAGCTAACTCAGGTCAGAGGCAGTGCACAAGCTCTCCGGTCCAGTCTCAACCAAGCAAAAACAAACTTCTCATTTTATAAATATTAGCTAAACACTGCCAGAGAGTCAGTCCATAGTCATACTTTAATATATCTAATTTGACAAGTTTTCTAATACCAGTTCATGCAAAAATACCTGTTCTGTTCCCTGGTGAGCTCCTATCTTCTCCTGAGATCCTTGGGGATCTCTGTACTTTAGCTGCCTTTGCACTGCTGTTTATAACTTTAATCGTAGTTGGTGTAGCGGAAGGCACTGATGCTGGAATAATTTGCACAGCTAAAAGAAAAGGCAAAAAGGAAAATATATTTTCTTTCTAATACAGAAAGTAAAAATAAATACAATAAAATTGACGTCCCTGTAATTATGTTAAGAAAAGACTTTAGTTGGTGAATCTCAGCTGATAGACAGCTAGTTTTCCTATTCCAAAGTAGCAACTTAACATGGCAAATATTCATTATCAGAAAACTCCAATACACTTGTTTATAAAAACGGTTTAAACATGATGAAAATTTAAACTACTGAGGACTCATACTTGGCTTTAAGACTATAAGTTCACAAGGCCAGTGAGGAAAGCCAGGGCTCATTGGAACTGGAAAGATAGAAATAGAAATTGTTGATACTATCTTTGATTCTAAACTGACTGACCATTTTTAGACGTGCTATTCAGCAGTCAAAATGAATGAAACAGAGTTGCAAGTATCAACAAAGCGAAGTTTATCAAGTGTTCAATAACTCAGCTTATCAAAGATTAATATAGCAAGCCTCAAGCATGCGCACAATCATGGCTAGGGAACACTTAAGGTGGCATAGCTTGTAGAAATGAAAACCTTAAAGAACAGGTGAGGATAATGAGTTCTCAGTTTAGAGAGAGAGAAATAGGCCCTGAGGTAAGCAAAGCCAACACACATGGCTCTATTCCTGGTCTACATGAGCTTAGCTCAGCTGCTTCTGTCCTCCGTAGTCAGAGAGTTATATTGAAAGCTTTAACTTGAAGTTATCTAATAAAGAAACATTTCTTACTGATAAATGGGCAAATTCTATGGGGATGAATACTCACGCTGGTCAATTGTAACTATCTCATTCATCTGTTGCTCTTGGCTTGCCAAAACATCTGAAGAACACAAAAAATTCATTTTCATTTAAAACCAAAAATACAATTCCCAACACAGTAAAAATGAATTTAGCAAACACAGTCTTTTTAAAAAAGCTCCATGATTAAAAACAATACCAGTAAGATAAATAAATAAGATATATATAAAACTGATTAGTCATCTTTAAATACCGCTCTCAATGGAAGTCTTTTGCTACAGCCATATATTGTTCATTCTGTCAGCTCTGTTCCTTAGAGAATTCTCACAGACCCGAAAAGAAACTTCTACAAAAGCCTTCACTAGGTAGCTGTCACTCTTCCCAGATCAAATGCTATTTTTACTCCTTCACATATTAAATATCCCAGTTTCTAGCACTTCAGACAACTACATCTATCATAGCTCTGCCAATCTATTGAAACTGAACCTGTTAGTGATCACCCTCAGACTGAGTTGGTCATAAGACTGGAATTCCAAGGAGACTCTAAGGGTGTCCTGCCTGGGTTCAGTTTTGAGATACAAGAGCTGAGAAAAGTGAGAGACTAAGTGAGACGAGGTCTGAAACCTACCAGATGGAATTTTCTTTGGGTCTTTTTAAGTTTGAGAGCTTAAATAATTGAGACTAGCCTCAGAGAGGTAAGGGTTTAGAGCTTAGCAATCATTACCACGTAGGTAAAATTTCAAACCCTGGATATTAATTGTTCACATCTGAAAGAGATCTCACACACCTCACAAGGTTATTAGGAATCTTAAAGAAAAATGTCTTTAAGAAGCACACTACAAAATTAACTTTTCAGTAAACTGAGGATTTTTATGTTTTATTAGGACCTCTAGTTCTGAACACTCAGAATTGTTCTCTAAAAAGCTTTGTTTGTTTTCAAGATAGGGCTTCTCTGTGTAGCCCATGCTGTCTGGAACTTGCTTGATAGACCAGGCTGGCTTCCACCTGCTTCTACCATCCAAGCGCTGGGATTAAGAGTAGGTGTCATCGCTGCCTGGCTAAAAGCTTTGTTTGTGGTATATTTTTCCTCAGTAGTTTTTAAAGTCTCATTAACGAAAAGTGTTATTAAAACTAAAAGTATTCTGCCACTACATGAAGCTTAACCTTAAGTGAGACAAATTAGAAAGGAACCATTCACAGCCCAGACCCTGGCAACCTGTAAACTCAGCTCCTAACCTTGATTCTCAGAGACTTGAGTTGGGTGAGGTTCTTAGGGACTCTCCAGGCAGAAAGCAGAACACAAGAAGTAATACGTAATCTAAGAAGATATCGGAACCCTCAATACCATACTTCTACAGTCCCCCAAACCTTGGCCATGCACGAGAGAAGAAACATAACACTTAAAAGCAAAGTCCTGAGGAACATGGAACAGTAATGAGCAAACATCTGGCCCTAGGGGATGAAGCAGAACCAGTCCTTTTGCCTGAAGACTTCGCTCTTTGTTGACAGATGTTCACATCAACAGCATGCTGAGGAATTTGTATGCCTGGAACATTTCTTATATATCTTCCCCAAACATAATTAAACCTGACAGAAATTTTAACTTAGGATCTGCATACAGGTAGGTCAAGTGATAATCAAGGTACAAAAGGAGTTCTGGCACTTTAGACAGGTTCACAAGAGATCACGAAGGCTAACAAAGCGACAGGCTCATCAGAAACAGCTCTGTCCTAGGAAACAGTACCTTTTCAGAGTTATGCCACAGACCTTTCTTCTTCCTGCTCATAGAACCCTGTTCTGAGAAGATTTGGGAACAATAGAAACTCTGTCAGAAAAATCCTTGCAGATCATGCCCACTCTGTAAATGCTGAACTGGACCTTAGATTCTAACACCAAATCCCACATCCTTACTAGAGCAGAGCAAGGGTTCATGCTGGACAGGCAAGCAATTCTATGGGATATTTATGGAGGCTGTAAAACTCTAGAGCAAAGCTTCTCTGAGGAAAAGCCAGTGTACTGCACAGAAGAGAAAGAAGAAAACAAGACTCTTGTCTCCTGACTAGGAAAAGTGAGTGAGTAGTAACTTTTACAGTATGAGAAACAGCAGGTGATTTAGAAAGTGACAAGAACAAGAAAGAGTTGATCTGGGAAAGACTGAGAAAACCAGGATGTTAGAGACTACTCTAAGTACTATTATTGTAGTTCCAAGAATTCCAACAAGAAAATGTTTGCATAAACATGATTCCGTTAAGACACTGACTCTGACACTGAATGACAACCAAGACACTCAATTTACTCATGTTTAAGAACTGAAGCTGGTAATAACCCCACACAGCCAATGAATATAGCTTCTTAGTAACACTTCAAAAAAACACCAGTGAGAGTCCACTCAAAAGGAAACAAGTACAGTGCCTTTCCAGAGCTCATCTCTTCCTCAATAGCAGAGATGAACCTTGGGTAACAATGCTAAATATCAAATTACTGTTTAAGATCCTCTTTCCTCATCAGGTGTATAGCAGAACAAAGTACAAGCCATGACATTTCCATACATAACTCTTAGCAAAAAGAACAGAATCTACCCTACTTATAAACAGAAAATGACGAAGGTCTGGCTAGCATTGCAACATGTACAACAGCATGAAGGGATGGACTGCTGGTAAGATGGCTTAACAGACACCTTAAAATGTATTAAAATATGGAGTGGGCTCAGCTAAAAATTTATACTTATTTGAACTTTCTGGTCACTCAGGTAGTTTCTAAGTTTTCCTCAGTGAAGCTTTGCTCTAGAGTTTTAAAGCCTCCGTAACTCTCTTAAAAGTCTTATTTATTCAACTAGGAAAAGTATATAAAAATGCCTAATCCCACAAATAAGAGACTAGGAGGGAAATGTCCTGCAATCCAACGATCTAGAAATGCAGGTGATGATTAGGGAAAGACAAGGCAATGATCAGAATGTATAGAAGTGTGGAAGCTTGTGTGAAATTTTAAGAACTTCAGTTCTAGCCAAGCTCACACCTGTAATCCCAGCCACATGGCGGCAGCAAGAGGACCCTGAGTTGAGGCTAGCCATGGCATATAGCAAGACCTTGGATTGTGGTATAAGCCCAGGTCAGAATCTTAGTTTGGATACTCCCCATGTCTAAACCTCTGTAGGAATCTTACAGCCTCAGTCTCTCATATAAAAACTCAAAAAAAAGAAAAACTGGGAAGTAACAGTTGGCATTACTATAAGTACTGAGATAATACATAAAGAACTCTTCATACTACCATAACAATGGTAATTATTATAGCTTAAGTACTTGCTTATTAATAATTAATAAAATGAAAACAAAGTTACAAAAATAAAATTAAGCTTTAGTTACAATGCAAATAGATAATAACTCTAATTTTATACATTTTCGAAGAAGCTCCAGATGACTCCAGAGAATTTCTCCCCGAGGGACCCGCTGAAAAAAATCTTCTTGGTTGAGACTACATAATTCTCTTCCCGAAATGTTGAGTGTGGTGAGGTCTATATCAGTCATGCTGAACTCCTTCATTACCCAAACCACCCAATGCAGGACTTGGTCTGTGGACCACTGTATAGGATCTAGAAAGAAAAATATTACCTTTAGCCTAATTCCATCTTAGATAAATTTACAGTTAATTTATCAATACACATATATACACATATAAAATCCAGACAGGTGTTTTTCCCAAGTGAAGCAAACTGATTTTATGAAGAACAACTTTTATGCTGATGCTGCATTTTCTCTTCTTCTTCCTCAATTTCTCAATCTCAGTTTCCAAGTACGAACCAAGGAGTCACTTACTTGGTTCTACATCAGTTAGTCTGGAATTTTATCGTGAAAAACAAACTATAAGATTGTTCTCAGGTGCATCAAATGACAGCTAAAGTATATTATCTTGGAGATAATAGAGGATACTGCCCAAGCTCAAAAATGAACTGGTATACTAGGGAGCTAGCCCTACTCTTCACCTTGTGTACAATGCTCTCTTTCTCCATCCCTTACCATAACACGCTGGTCACTGTGGACTCACCCTTGGTGGCACTTTTGATATGGCATGCTAGCTAGCTCCCTGTCCGCTCAACTGTCCCCCAGTGGCATCAAGTCCATAACTCTAAGGACTGTGTACTAAACCTGTGACTTGAATAGGCATTTGTTGAATGTACACAAACATACTCAAATTATTTCATTTTGTCTGTTATTTTTATTTTTACAAGCTAACCATACTTGCAAGCAGAAAATTAAAGACTGCCAGCATATCTGAAGATTGGATAACTATATTCCTGGCATCTAATTGAAGATATTATCTGTGGGCACTAAATGCTGGGTTAATTCTAGCACTGGTACTCTGGCTTTTAGATGATGGTTTACTTAAATAGTATTGTCCATATACCAATAAATGAGTGTTATTTAGTAAGAAAATATGTGTAAAAGTAACAATTAGACAAGGAATAATTTATAGTAAAAATAAACTAAAGAAAAATATATAGGCTTGAAAACCACAAAGAAGAGAAGGGAGAATGTCTAAAAGAGAATATAGTTTATTTTCTCTGAATGTACATAGAAAATTTAAAAAAAGTAACTGAAGGTAAAAACAGAAACCCATAGATGCTTATAAAACTCACAGAGACACCCAGAGGTCCACCACAGATTCCATACTATACACAGGCGAAGAGAAAGCAATTTTTATAAGATTCTTGTAACCTCAACTGAGGTGGCTTAAGGGCAGTTTGGCCAACAGTCAGCTCTCATCTCACGTGGAAAAAAAAATCTACAAGAGCTCTAGGTTTCCAAACCTATGCAGAAGCATGACGACCTTAGGAAGCCTGACTAGAGCCAAGAAGTTGTTCCTGAAGGCACAGCAAACCAGGATGGAAAACAAAGCTACAGAGCAGTGTTCCTAATGCAGCAGCTGGATGCAGCAGCTGGATGCAGCAGCTGGATGCAGGGTCTTTCCAAAGGGAAGGAAGGAAAACAGTGAGGGAGACAGAGCAGGGAACCGCGCAGAGTAGCCTCAGCTATAACAGAGTAAGGAGGAAACAACAAAAGGAAAAGTAAACCACACCTATAAACCTGGTTACCTGGGAGTTTGAGGCAGGAGGATCATAGGTTCAAGGCCTGCCTGAGCATTTTAAGGAGACTACGTCTCATAAAAGAGAAAAGAAAAAGAAGAAAAGAAAAAAGAAAGGGAAGAGGGCTGAGGATATGATTCGGTGCTAGGGTGTTTGTTAAGCACCTGTAAGTCCATGGGATCAACCCCCATTATTGCCAAAAAAGAGTGAGGAAGGAGAGAAAGAGACAGGATGGGGGAAGATGAAGGGGTGGAATACATGAGAATGAATAAGGCAGCAAACAAGAACTGAGAAGCAAGTCACTCAGCTCTGGAGTGCTGCTACCTGACAACAATGGAAGGTGGCTCTGATTTAGCCAAGCTACCATGAACCACACCTCCTTTTAATATATTTAAGAAAGCAAACTCATTTTATATTAAAAAACTTACAAGAAACTATCAAGATCAATTAAAGTGGGAAAAATATCAGTCCAACGTGTTTCCTTAAATACCACCAGGACAACTGGTTTCAAATAGTGAATTGACTGTGTATACTTTGTCTCTTTTCTCAAAGTAATAATGAAATACCAGAAAAGCAGAACTGTTTTGTTTGCTTTTTTAGGATGTGCAAACACAGGACTTCAGATATAAAATCAGAGTTGGAGGGGAGATTTCAGCTAGTTCTTAAAATCAACAAGCTGGGGGGCTGGAGAGATGGCTCAGTGGTTAAGAGCACTGACTGCTCTTCCAAAGGTCCTGAGTTCAAATCCCAGCAACCAAATGGTGGCTCACAACCATGTGTAATAGGATCAGATGCCCTCTTCTGGTGTGTCTGAAGACAGCAACAGTGTACTCACATACATGAAATAAATACTTAAAAAAAAATCAACAAGCTGGGCAACAGTCAATTGATTCAGTAAAGAGAGTCTGTACAGGAGGGTCCCAGAAGAAATGAAAACTCCTCTCTTCAAAATTGATATGATATTGCTCAGGTTATGCTGACTCTAGACAGCATAAAGGGCAGAGGTACTCATTTATTATATGGCAAGATTATTCTTTTAAGAATACACATTACAATGAATAAATACTAATACATAAAATATGATGATGGAAAAACATTTTCACTATAAGCAAACTAAGATAAAGACCAGACACAAAAGAGCAGATAAAAGAGCCACAATTTGTTGCCTCTGAATGTTTCATACAACACTAATGGAACAGTATCATGAACTGGAAAAGTGAGCTTTAACGTGCTACGCAGACAGTACCATAAGCAGAGCAGAGTAAAATGTGGAAGTGTAAAGTAATGCATCTTTTTAAGAACTCTTTCTAGACAACCTATAAACGGAACGAAGGAATGGTGCCTAGAAAACTGGCTAAAGCTAGAAAAATGAGCAATGGAGGAGCCAGCTGCACATCAGAGAACAGGGGCCTGAGGACATGAGAAAGAGAAAAGCCAACTGTTGACCACTTAGTGTAGGAGAAAGAAAGTCTTCATATATACCCAAACCTATGGAACTAAAACCAGGACAGTTAGAGGAGGCTGAGCAGGAGGACAGCTGCCAGGACAAAGGCTGGGCTGCATGGTGAGTTCAAGGACAGCTTGGACTAGAATGACAGACAACTAATCTAACAACAAAAATGAAGTCAATATTCAACTTGGAAACTTAACAGTTGTCTAACTACATTCATGGTTCTACCACAAATGAGCAGTCCTAAAGCAATTAGATGAACTTAAATGAAAGTTACAAATCAGTTTGTGAAAGAGAGAGGGAAGTCAGATGCCTGCAATTCCAGCAATGGGGAGGTTTAGGCTGGATGACAAGTTTCAAGTCCATCCTGGCAGCATAGGAAGGAAGCCTTCACCCAGAAACAACAAAGCAAACCAAACCATCTACATCACACCACACACAGCAGCAAGTCTTCAACAAGAGGGCAAAGACTTCCTCTGTGTCCACAGACGTGAGCTAAGTACGTCTCATTCACTACAAGGTGAGGTGTTAAAGGTGGTGGATAAAGGCCATGGAAAGAACACAGCTGTGGTTAGAGACGGCCCATGCAGCCGAGTGGGTGCAGAACTGCTGTGGCTAGAGAGGACCCATGCAGCCGAGCGGGTGCAGAACTGGCTTCTTGGAGGCTTTTCTTTCTTTCTTTCTATCAGATTTGTGACAGAAGACTAAACAAAGGAGTTGACCAATGTGGAGATGACAGAGTTACAGAATTGGATAGCCCTTAAATATAATCTTTAATACTTTTTGTATGTGAATATATGTTTATATTTAAGATTCTACATGTTCTTAGATGTTGGAATCTGGCAAAAACATGATTTTTTTTTAAAAAATACTCTAAAAATAAATACAAATTATGGCCTATCATTTCAATATTCATACTTCATAAAAGGTATATATTTGACATTGAAATAGTTTTTGTTTTAACATTTTGTATAGCTCATCTCTTTGGATAGATTTCTAACTACAGTTATTAATTTTATCTTCAGATTAGTTTAATGGGCAATACTAAAAATATCCACACATAAAACCATGAGTGAAAAAGTGTCTAAGCTGCTGTCAAGACAGAAATCTGGTTCATAATAATGTGAACTTTAGGGAATTTCCCAATGTGGGCCCATATTTCGAAGATTTAAATTATATTTATTAATTATATTTCAGTGTTGCTTGGAATTAATTAATCAATTAGTCAAGGAACTACATGTAGATTATAGAAAAAGAAGAATCTTATCAGTGATGACCTCAAGTGTTTTAAATGTACTTTTAAGTAAATGCCACTCTTGGTATGACCTTGAGCCACAGTGAATCAATCCCCTTGCTACTCGTGCTTATTTTGTATTATTTCCTGAAGCTCTGCTACTAAAGATGGCCTGTGGAAAATCCAGCACAGACTCAAAACCTACTCAGAGCTTTTATGTCCCTTTCTTCCCTTCTTAGCATTTCTTCTCAGATGACTCCGAACTTTCTATCACAAAGGTCAAATAAACTATCCACACTAGCTAGCTTCCAGAGGCCTAAAGGAAATTCCACTTGTCACCATAGGAACTGCATGTAGCTATGGTTCCAGGAAGCCACCACTCCTCGGGGCTACTAAATGCCTCAGAGGCTGAGTCTCCTTCAACGTAGTGCAGTATTTGCTTAAAAAGGACGCAAGCGAACACACACAACTTAAGCAACGTCTAAATAAAACAGGCAACGCAATGCAAATGCTTAAGTAGTTATTATTGAGGGAATAATTATAAGAGACAAGCTGTCTGATAATTTACTCCCCTAATGCTTTTCTTCTCTATTGCCTCAAAAAGCTCTAATGCATGTTCTCTACTTTGACTACAATTCAGCTTATCTAAGCCAACACTAATTATATCAAAGTTGAACAATTCTTTGATGACCAAACTAGATGCTATTGGTATTCGTGACTTTCTCAAGAGCATCTCTAGAGTCTTAACTGCCTGTAACTCTCCCTCAGTAGCAGTGATACTATATGGTTAGTTCTTTCTGTCTTCAGCTGGGCCATTAGTTTTGGGTCTTGTTTTGAAGACTCTCACTATGCAGTGCCTCTGCCACTGGGGTGAAGAGATTAAAAGTGTGTGCCACTATCCCTGGCCTCTGGTTTTCCTATTTCCTTTCTCCTTCCCCTGTTCTACACGTAGTCTTGGAACCAGTAATACTGTGTTCTTCTCCATGTTGCTTCTCTCAAAAGACTATGGCTTTTATGGCTTCAAATTACAATTTCAATATGAATGAACTCCATACAGCCATCTGTATCTCCAGCCTGAGATTTGTGGTCCTGAAACTGATTGTGTATTCTACTTCAAAGTCAAGTGCTATTAACCTTTTCCCTTAAGAAATCTTTCCCATACCAAAAATGCCATCATCCACAAAGACTTTCAAATGTACGCCTACGATTATGAACCTAGTTTAGATGTCAAGTGCTTGCCTAGCAAGCATAAGGCACCGAGGTTAGGGTTAAGGAAGGCTTGTTCTGTTCTTCTGTATCATCATTAGCCCAGAATTTACCACAATGCCTGGCATATGGTATCATTCCATTACACAAATAATGATGCTGCAACCATCTAGTTTCAAAGCTATTGCCCTAGACACTCAAACTTGAGAAGCTAGGTTAATACTTGACTATCCTCTCTCATGTTCACAATCTGTCGTCTTCATCACTGTTTTCACCTATCTTTTCCTGTTTACTATCAATAAAACCACCTAGTCTATGCTAATCTAGACAGAATTACTATTGACAAATGACAAAAATATTCTCTTATTTTTCTCTCCAGTTATTTTTTTCAGTTATTACTTTCACTAATCAAGAACATTTCTACGGTGTCAGAGAGAACTCTTGAGCCCAAATATTCCTAGAGCTCTTGCATCCATCCTGGTCTAAGCTTGTTCCGAGTGTCTCCTGTTTAAAACAACCTTCAAGGAAGTATAGCTCTCAGAATAAACTTGCCCCTACTTTCTTCAGACCAGGATCCCTACGACATTCTTGTCTATTTTTTGAGAAAGGGTCTGCTACACAAGCCTAAACTTGCACTGAATTTGTGAACTACTGCTTCAACTCCATTTGGTATTCCTCAAAATATTCAGCTTGATTTCTTTAAGGCTCTAATGACATGCTTTTCTTGTATTAGTTATTGACTTATTAGTTATTAGTATTAATTCAAACTTTATGACAATCGCCTCTTTTCAATTATCATCTTTCTCTTCCACTACATTTTGAGCATGCTAAGGGTACAATTTCTTTTAATAAATTGTCTGTATTCCTAGAATTCAGCATAGTATTTGTTCATCATGTGTTCTGAGTATGTTACAGTTCAAAACTAATTAAATATATATAAATCAGTATTCTTTCTATATAGACTACATTAAAAATGTTCTATCACATCCCAGTGGTATTTTGTATCACTAATTTAACCTTTCCTGCAGCTAACCAACAGCTGTCTCATTACCATAGGGGATGCCTAGGCGCTCCTGCTCTTTCCTGTAGCCTTCGAGCGCAGCGGCCCAGCGCGTCACTTGCTCCGAGGTCTCATCTGAAATGGTGGTAATATGCTTGGTGCCATCCAGAGTTATCACTTGGGCTTCTTCAACGAGATGCGCTTCTGCTTCTGCATGGTGGGCGTCTGGATCAATGACCACTTCCACTGTTTCCGCAGTCTTAACAATTTCAAGAATGTTTAACTTTGGCTCAATTCCTAACAGCAGACAGAAACAAAAATACAAATGTAAATAAAACCTAATGTCGCAAAGAAATAAAATTTATTTCTCCAAATGAGAAAAAAAAAGTGATGTTCTTGAATAGTGAGAACGTGAAAAGATCCTTATTGTGAATAAATACAATTCAACAGAGACAGTACTGTGTCAAATTAATTTTCTGATTTTGGTAATTATACTGTGATCAATAACAGAATGCTTAGGTCTTGCTTTCCTGCCATGCTGGGGTCACACCCGGGGCCTCACACATGAGGGAAGTCCTCCAGCACTGAGCTGTTTGTCCAGCCCAAGACTCCTGTGTTTCTGTAAACACAGGAGCTCATATGTTTAGAGATAGAAGAGACTCATGTCTGCAATTTATCTTGAAATAGTTGAAAAATAAAAATGTGTATTGAAGAAAAAAAGCAAGCATAATAAAATTTAACACCTATGTAAAGGATATCTAAAAATTCTTTAACTTAGTATTGTGAATTTTAGCAATAACTTTGACAAACATTATCTACAATTACCACATGAGAAAAGTGCCACTTCTTATAATAGTGAGATTAAAAAAAGTATTGACATGAATTAAAAAAAAAAAAAAAAAACCAGAAACCATACTAGAGTGCATAAGTGGGTAGCAACACATTCTAAGATTTTTTTAGATTTTCTAAGAAAATTAAAATGAGTCATCCCATACCCCCTGTTCATACTCACACACAAATAAACTGAAGTGCATATGGCCCAGGCTAGCCACAAACCGACTACAGAGCTTAGGATCATACCAAACTTTTTATTCCCCCTGCTTTTGCTTTTCAAATATAAGGATTAGAAACAAGTGTGCTCAGCTCTGTCTGCTTTCTTCTCAGTTTATTTGTGTGGGTTATGTGTGTGTGTGTGTGTGTGTGTGTGTGTACACAGGTGGATGTGTGCACATGAAAATCAGAGTTGATATGGGACATCTTCCTCAGTCTTTCTCCACTTTATGTTTTGAGTCAGGCTGTTTCATTGGATCTGAACCTTAGCAATTCATCTGACTGGACAGCCCCAAAGGTTTTGCTTTCCTCTGCTCGCCAATGCTGGGATTTTAGGTAAGCAACACTGTGTCCATCTTTTTACATGGTGCTGGGCATCTGAACTCAGGTCTTCAAGCTCACTCAATAAACAGTTAACAGACTGAGTTACCTCCTCAGCCCCTTTGTCTTCCCATCCTAAAACTAGGCTGACTTTGTTCAATTACATTCAAATCAATTAACCCTAAAGATACTCAAGTCCTCTGTTCTTAGAAACCGTACTTTCTGTAACCTGTTCTCTGTGGGCTGAGAATAAAGCCACTCACTCAAGTCAAATAGCTTTGACCATAGCAGGAAGTCTGTATCCAAAAATCGAGCCTACAATTCATTTCTTGGTGCAGCAGAACTGTCAACTCTCAGCTTAGCTACGATGGAGGTAAAATCCTTTGGTGATGTGAGGGTCATGGAAGTACAGCCTTATTACAATGAACTCCAGTGTCTAAAAATTGTTCTTATTTTTGGCTTGTACCACAGTAAGAGCCAAGATTTTAAACTCTACTAAATACAAAACAAACGAATAAACAAAAAGACTTTATATATTTATATTCATTTAGGAAAATACCAGTAGTGATGCATTATTGTGAAGTATACAGTTAATATGTTTATTTAAAATTTATATTAAGAAAAATGTATTTTCACTATTGCTGTAGACAAGCATCTACATAAGACTGTTAAATTGATTGTTGTTTTATATCAAACAACTTTTATAATACTTATTTGTATTGTTATAATATTTTATAAATTTTAAAGAATATGACAAAAAAGATATTGTAGGTATTAAAGGGGGGATCTCTGGGAGGAGTGGGGGTACAAAAGGGAAACAAGAATGTGATTTAATTCTATTTACTTAAAATATGTTTTTAAATGTAAACAAATTCAGATAAATGGAAATCATGTAACTTTTTTCATCATAATGCAATAAAAGTTGAAAAAAAAAGAAAAAAAAAAGAAAGTGTACTTCCTATGAAGAGGAAAGAAAGATGAAGAGAGTGATTTATTACTACAAAGAGTCTTGAATGGAGATGTAGTTATGCAAAAACTTAAAGCTATTTCATAAATCAGAATTACATTTAGAAATTATATCCTAAGAACAGTGGTATATAACTGTAGTAAGATACAATAGTTATTAAAAATGTAATAAACTGCTCAGGGCAGGAATGGTGGTGAAGATGATAAAAATATCATGAAATTCTCACAGAATAAAAATATTTGAAAAAACAGTAACTCTTTGTGGTGCTTCTCCCTCCTTCTTAATTGCTGTTTAATACACAGCACTCTCTGACTGAATGCGGTGTCCTATACTTTCAGCTTCACCCTGACAGACAGAACTACTAAGCAAAAGCATGAGTATAAGATCACACTAGTTATCTGGACACTCATCTTAAATACCTTCAGCAGACAAATCTTAAAAAACAGAATAACATGAGCTAAACTTTTCAATACCTGTCAGTGAAGGTAACTTACCTTGGTAAGAAATTACCTGTACACTAAGCTGTACAGTCCCATCTGTTTTCACTCCTTGATCAAACAAGCTTCGGTCTGGATCCAGCTTAACATAGGTAAGCAAAATTATTTTAGCTCAGTCATTAAATAAGTTACTGCCTATGGTTTAGACAGTATAATATCACGGTATAAATCACTGTACCATTTCTGAGCATACTAATTAAATTATAAGAATGCATTTAATTATCAAAGTTGTCATACATTTATATGCTAAAACTAACAATCGGCTCACCACTGGGAGCATAACAGAGGACAGCAACACCCTAGCAATCACTTCTAGTGTCCTCCGCTGAGGACTACAGTACATGGGAGGCCCTCCATGTCCCAAGCACACCTTTTGCAGTCATTCCCTGCCACTGAAAGATTATCTGAAGTGGCAGCTTTCTATGGGAGCTCTGCAATCTCTGCTGGGACCTTAAATAACACAATTAGGCATTTCTTCATTCTATAAATGCATTTAAAGTACAAGATATTGCAATGTAAGGGTGTTAATTATTGGCTAACAATTTATCTAAGTTTGCTAACACACTCGTGTCATATCTCTCTTAACTGATGTCCCTTATGAAAACTTAGGATGAACTCTGAAGACTCTGCTTTCAAAGGGAACGCAACTAAAGGCTGCATTGCATAGGCCTGACTCCCAGATCTCCTGTACTGAGAACCACAGCCTTCAACTCTGGTGCTCTTTCCCTTCAGATCCCCTTCTAGTGAGTGCGTTTTCTACCATGGCTTACTAATGGAATAAAAATAATTGTGACTTCTGACACCTGATCACTAGCTTGGAACAGGCTTCTATCATATGTATCCTATGTCTAGATATGTCTGCATATATACTGTTGAACATGCAAGTCTCCTATCACTCTCATTACTAAAAATTCAGTCACAGTATAAACACAATTTCAATTACTTACAATGTCTTATACATAAAACCTACAGTGTTAAGTGGACTTCATATTTAACTCGAGCAGGAACAAACTGTCTAACACCTTGTATTGACTAAATGTGGAGGTTTCTACTACTTAATGTAAATCTTTTCCTGACAATTAAATATTCTCTTAACCTCAAAATTTTCCTGAGTTTAGAAGATATATTAGCTTTATCCCCTAGAAGCTATCTTGAAAAGTGAGCTCTCAGGTCCTACATACAGCAGCGCACTATGACAAGGACAAGGCTCCAGCATGTAATATATGCTTCAAAGAAGTACAACTCAGTAGGTGTTGGAAGAGTTTTCAAGTTGGCATTTATCTGACAATACAAAAGTATTCCCACAAGTGGCAGGCGCTCTGATGTAAAATGCACGCTTGCACTGACATGAGTAACACAAGCTGGCATGCTTTGTTCAGATGAGCAGAGGTGCCAGAAAGGAGATGAAGTGCCCATAGACCCAATGACAACTCTCAAGTTAATAATTTACACATACTTCCATTTATTGAGAAACTATGATTGAGTAAGTACTTTGTAGGCCTTCTTTCAATATGGCTAGGCCAGGTATGCTATCTATCACAGCAGAATATTACTAAAACAATGGTAATTTTAAGATTAATACAATTAAATGGGATCATTTGGAAGCATTCTGTGAGAACTTAACTCTATGTGTTCTGTCCTCTAGATAGACTTCACTTTTAGTGACTATTTTCAATTCTGAATTTATGTAGTAAATATTCTAGTTTTAAAGGATTTGTTCTTAACTGCCTGGAAAGACATGAATAAGGATCTTTATAAATATAAAGTTGCCCACACAGGTAGCAGGCGAGCATTAAGTAGGAACAATTTATTGGTGTGGAACTCTTGGTCATTTTCCACTTCTAATAAGATACTAAGTACCAACTGCTATCAAAAGGCCATGTTATCTTTCACTACTAAGAAGAAAATTTAACATGTTGTTTTTGGTACATATAATCATAGTCCTTAATTTTTTGAGTGCACTATCCAATCACAATTAACATTTACTAGATATTTATTGAGAAAGATTATAATATGGAAAATGACAACTAATACATAAATTCTATTAACATATTTCAATTTATAACAGAATCTTGTGAAACAGTAACTGCAGAAGATCTGAACTTTTAAAATTACAAGTCAAAGCTTCCTAATATATTGAAAAACTGTTATCAAAAGACAGGCAGGATTACAGACAGTAAATAAAGCAAAGCAAAAAATTCAAAAACTGACAAAATACATTCATATGTAAATGTGAGAAAGGTATCTAGATGCTAGCATTTGCAAGTTTAAGGTAAGTTAGGGAAAACTACTTCAGCAATTACTCTTAAGCAATCTTACTACTTAGAAGTAGTATTTCCTGAGAAAAGTGTAGAGCAAATCTGTGAGGGTGCTTTCAACACATCATAATACTACAACGGGAGATCCTAATGCAGTTAATGCCAAGAAAAAGCAGCAACTAGTATTTAAATTTTACTACCAATAAAATATAAAGGAAATAAAAACAGTCTAGTCAAGGGATCTCACTTTAAAGGTTAAGGAAAGTCGCATTAAGGAAAGGTCAGTCAGTCACAACAAACTTCTTTAGTCTCCAGGGTCAATGTGCTTCCCACTATTCTATTTTTAATTTCATTGCCATTTTAATTTGATTTAGTACTCAAAAATGTAAAAAGGAATGAGTGATTTATTATTCATTCATTCCAATTTTATTACTCAACCTTTTAAATTTTAGATACAAGAAATTTGTTGAAAGAATTTTCATTTCTAAATGCTCAAATTTTATATCATAGATCAAGTCTACTTATAGCTATCTTTAGAGATGAGCCTTACCTGAATATCTTGCAGGCAAATTTCATGAGCATCTAAAGAACACTGCAGTCTTGGTTCTAGTAGTTTCTTTAAATTGCCTATTGGTTCATTGATGTCAATGGCCTGGCTGACACATTCAGCTGGGGTATAGGTTTGTTCCACAATGCTAAATGTTAATGGAGATAAATGTTATCAATTACATGTCACCCTAACACTTTGCTCAAAACAAAATCAACAGCAAAAGCACACATGATCTTTGAGACTCTTTTCTTTCTTTACTACATTCTGAACTCATTTCTTCTTTGATGCTGTGTTAGACTCAACTAGCTCTGTCAATATGAACACTAAATCTCATAGCTAACTGGAAAGTTAAAGCACTCTTGAAAACATGCTTAATTATGCATACAAATGTATGTGCCAGCACATAAATAAATACTGGAGATACACTATTTAAGGGGAAATGTCTGCCTTTATATCATAGCCCAAGTTATTTTCAAGAATTTAAGGCCCAGAAACATGGCAATCTATTGTGTCCTTATAAACCGGTACAATTTGTTGGGATGGTGGCACAAGTCTATAATCATGGCATAGGGAAGTAGACACAGGAGGATGATGAGTTCAAGATCACCCACCATCCTCAGTTCCACAGAAAAACATACACCAGCCTGGGCTACATGAGCCCCATACCAAAACCAACACCAAACTAAACCAGAGTTATATATATATATATCACTTCTGCTAATCAATTGAGAAGATGCAATAATATAAATCAAATACTTCCACTTTAATTTAAATCCTAACCATCATCGTAATTGCCTCACTTGGAATTATCCTTAGAAGTCCCTTAGCGCCCCTGCAGACTGTTATCTCACAGTTCAGGTAGGTTAGAAGCCCTGAGAAGTAAGTGTATGCATTCCTTTGTAAATGCTTACAGGACAGCAAGGACGAGACGGGAAGGTAGTGTTTAAGGAATTAAGTTTCACAGCACATTTCCTTTAAGTATGACTTAAACCTCTCTAAAGTTATCCAACATATGTATTAAAAATAAGTGTGACATGGGGACTCAGTAGTTTGGAGCTTTGGGGACAGGAGCTGGTTTCAGGTGGCTGAAATCCACCTGAAAGATGATCTGAAGCTTCGGTCGCTGCTGGCACCTGAACTCATCTGCACATAGTCACATCCACACACAGAACTGAAACTAAACCTACATCTCCTAATAAAATAAAACAGGAGTGCATGTCTAGGGAGATGGCTGAGTAGACGAGCCCTTGCTGTCCATGTTGAGGCCCAGAGTTCAGATGTTCAGAACCCAAAGATAGACAGTTATGGTAGCACACATCTCACCAGTGTTCCTTCAGTGAGACGGAAGGCAACACAGGAAAATCCCCAGAAGCCCACAGGCCAGTTGGATGGGCCTATGCAGCAGCAAACACAAGAGATCCTGTCTAAATAGGATGGATGATGAGGACCAAAACCTGAGGCTGACCTCTGACCTCTGCATGCATGTTTTGGCATGCAGGTGCACACATTTAACACATACAAGCAAGCATATGAGTGCACGAGTATACATACATATAAATATATCATTTTATATTTATATATTTTCCAAGTATGATATACTTATGAAACTTAGTAAACACACTTTTTCTTAAAACATTTAAAGTTTATAAAACAAGCCCACTAATGATAATATTACTTTAAAATAATAATATACTTGGTTAATGTAAAGAAATGTTTTTTTGACTACGTGAGGACTTTTGGCATGCTTCTGGCTATCAGCACAGCAGCCTATTCTTTTTAGTTATCCTCTATGGTTATTCATAAATAAATATTGCTAAGTAAGTTCAGGTTCAATTAAACTGTCTTTGAAATAAATGTCACCAGCACTTAACCTGGGGGAAAAAAAAAAAGAGTATGCTTAGATGCGGCGGGTGCAGACTTCTCCAACCATGGGATCTGGTTCAACTAAGCTTAATGCTGCCTGATTTCAGAAATGCTTTCCTCTCTGAGCTAGGAAATCAGAGGAGGACAACAAAAACCAAACTACAGTACATTAATTCTCTAAACTGTGAGGTCAGGTTAGAAACAAACACTTTGGCCTACTCCTTGACTGAAACTTGGTATACTGGTAATATTAAAATGATCAATTCAGAAATAGCAACCTTTCTTCTGTACACTCAGGTTTCTCAGTTCCATCGATCTCAATTTCTATCAGTTCTTCTGCTTCTCTCTTAGTCATGGTTGAAGTATTTCAAAAGTTCAGCCCTGGAAGAGTTAAATGTTAAGAGATTCTTTTTTTAAAATCATCACGTATAAGAACAAAAATGATACGCAAGACACCAAAACTGAATTAAATCAGAGGGAAAAGAGGTACTCTATATATGTAAAAGTTCACATGCAGCATTTATAGGCCAGCTTTTGTTTAAAGTGGCATCTATTAGCCTGATATGGTAATGGCATTACTCAATGTATTGGAACTTGTTAGTGTTGCAGGATATTTGATTGTACTGTAATGTACTGTAAGTCCAAGACTGTGTTATTTACTGGGGGGGGGGGGGGGGACGGCTGTATCTAGTTGTAGTGTGGCTCAGCCCTCAGCTTCAATCCATCTGTCTGGAATACACACATGCCCTCAATACACACCTTTAATCCCAAACAGTGAAGATAAAGTTGTTAGTTGGTAGAGGGACACACCCATGTAAAGTTGTTAGTTGGTAGAGGGACACACCCATGTTTGTAAGAGATGTCTAACAGGGTGGCAAACAAAGTGATGAATCAGAAAGATTTGACAGAATACATGCCCAACTCTCAGAAGAGAGAGGAAAGGGAAGCTACTTGAGAGTAGTGCACAGAGTAAAAAGAACAGAGAGGAGACAGGGGGGTTGGTTTGTTTGTTTTTTCCAAGACAGGGTTTCTCTGTGTAGCCCTGGCCGTCCTGGAACTCACTGAGTAGACCAGGCTGGCCACGAACTCAAAAATCCGCCTGCCTCTGCCTCCCAAGTGCTGGAATTAAAGGCGTATGCCAGGTTGAAGAGATAACAAGATACACATAGGTAAAGACTGAACAAGCTGGAGAATAAAAAGGAGCCAGAAGATAGCTAGAGTTACTTTGAGGCTAAGAAGGTAATTTAGGAGAGGCTGAGAGAGAAACCAGACTGAATCAGTTAGCGTGGAGAGGAGTTTGGAGTCAGAACAGCTGAGTGAACCAGCCAGTCAGTCTCAGAGGCTGAAAAGATTCTAGGCCTAGATAAGATTGAGCGGAGGCTACAATCTTCTGAGGCTAGGCCTAGGTTAGCAGGTAGAGGCAGTAAGCCTTGGAGACGACAATTACCTCAGGGGAATTACATGTTGACCTAGTCTAAATCACTAAGTTAATTCAAGTCATTATAAAAGCAAATGAAAGACATATCAACTATATTAAAGCAACTTGGATTCAAACCTGAAGCTTAACATGGAGATAGATTACAACTGTTTAGCTAAAAATCTAATTTGATTACATAAAGATTAAAATTCTTGTTAATACACAAGTGACAGAACAGAATGGTATCTACAGCACCTGAAAGTGACAAGGGACTAATAAGCGGAATAGACCAAATCTTCAGTTAACTGATAAAAAGAGAAAAAAAAAGTTAGGACAAACTATCCAAGTTGTGTCTCACATGTAAAGAACAAAACCCCAATCTGTTTAAAAGTTAAAAACAGCCCTGACACTACTAAAGATACTCTGCTATGCTTGCAGATGGAGCCTAGCACAATTGTCTCCTGAGAGGCTTCATCCCAGCAGCTGATGGAAACAGATGCAGAGACCCACAGCCGAATATCAGGGAGAGCTCAGGAAGTCTTATGGAAAGCTAGGGATAGGAATGAGGGAGTTGGAGGGGTCAGGGACACCACAGGAAGACCTCCAGAGTCAACTAACCTGGACCCAGGGGGGATGAACCACCAACCAGATGACATGCAGGGGCTGGACCTAGGCCACCTACACATTTGCAGCAGATGTGAAGCTTGGTCTTCATATGGAACCCGTAAAAATTGGAGTGGAGGCTGTCTCTGAGTCACCTGCCCCTTCCCCGAGCTGGACTACCAAGTTGGGCCTCAGTGGGAGAGGACAGGCTTAGGCCTATTGTGACTGGATGTCCTAGGGTGGATCCTGAAGGGGGGCTTCCCCTTTGAAGAAGTAATGGGGTGAGGGAAGGACAGGGAGGCAGACAATTGGGATATAAAGTGATTGAACTCATTAATTTTTTAAAAAGTTAAAAACTGAGCCAGAAGGCGGTGGTCCATGCTTTTAATCCCAGCACTTGGGAGGCAGTGGCAGGTGCATCTGAGTTCAAGGATAGCCTAGTCTACAGAGTGAGCTCCAGGACCGCCAAACACAGGGAAACCCTGTCTGAAATCCCCCTCACTCCCCCCAAAACCCCCTTCTGGTGAAGGGCATATGAGTTCTCAAAACTACCATTTGTCTTTTCAGTCCTGTAGGTTTGTTGTACAGTTGCCAGAAACTCAGGTTAATCCAGTACTTGGCTTCCCTGGGCTCCTCAAACTTACTATCTCACTTAGTACTTACTTAACTGACTCTGACATGACAATGTATCCCCAAGTTATGCTTCTGTACTTGTAGTAAAGATACAATGGGCTTAAATCCAGCTGGCATCCAGGTATTCATACAAATACGAAAGAAAAAAAAAAAGTGCTAACAAGGTGGCCAGTGTCTAGTGGGGCAGGGTACCTAAGAACGTGACAACCAATGGTGGAGCTGTATAAATATTTTGCTTTTGCCAGCAATCAAGCCTATCATTAGCTCAATCTACCTGTTTTTAAAAATTGAGGAGGGGAGACTGGGAAGGAGGACATTTGAAATGTAAATAAACATAATAACCAATAAAAAAATTACACCTATTTTTCTAGGCACGGCAGTGCGCGCCTTTAATGCTGGCACTCAGAAAATAGAGGCAGATAGACCTCTAAACTCTAGGCCGATCTAGTCTACATAGCAAGGTCAGCCAGGCTAGGATGTGACACCCATCACAAACTTACAGACGCACAAACACACAAACACACACACACACACACACACACACACACACACACTTATAAGATGCACATGTGCACTTGTGGAGGTCAGAGAGCAGTTGGTCCTGCCCTCCTTCCACCTGGATTCCAGGGACTCGGCAGCAAGTGCCTTTACCTGTCGAACCATCTCACTGGCCTACCTAAGGGTTTAGTTTCAAATGACTGTTTATCATCTTGAAACGATGCGCTGGCACCATTCTCTATGCTGTTGACCCTAAGGGTGGAATCCCCTAAACGCCATCGTTGTGCTCACTGCACTACACCAACCACAGGGGCTTGGGGAGGGGAGTTGGCAAGGTACATTAACTTTCACTGACATCTTCGGGGAATAAACACAAAGTCATCCTAGACATTAGAATGACTGCACCGATGCGACAGTTCCAGAAGGGCAACTGGATTTGGAGTGCGGGGATGGCCGAGTCTGATGACAGACAGGTCTGGCATCTTCCGGAGAGACCTGGGAGCGCTGGGACTCTGCGCTCGGCCAGCGCGCGGAGCCCGGACCGCGCCTGGCGACGGGCGACGGGCGACTCCGCCGCGTCCCGCAGCGCGGCCCCGGCCACGCCGCTCCCCGCTCCCCGCGCCCCTCCCCTCGGCTCCCCGCACAGCCTCTCCCGCCCCTCCCCACCCGGCTCCCTCAAGTCTCCACGAACGGAAATGGGAGTCACAGCGCCGGGGACCAGCGGAAACAAAACACAGAGGCGGCCGCGGGGGGGCCGCGGCGGGGGGAAAGCCCCGGAACCAGGCCGGCCGCGCGGGCCCGCGCTCCCCGCCAGCCCGCGGGCCGCACTCACCAGCTCCGGAATCCGTCCCGTGTCCCTCGCCCGCGCTCCAGAGCCGGCTGGGAACGGCGGCGGCGCGGGCTCCAGGTACAGCGCCTCTCCGGGTAAGCCGCGCCGCTCCCGCGACTAGCACTGTGAGGTCCCGGGGCCCTTCCCGCGGAATCGGCGCTAAGGAACCCCAGCCCCTCTCCCGCCTCCCAGGCACCCCTGGGCCTGGAACTACAACTCCCAGCAGGCTGAGCGACACGAACGCCCGTGACAACGGGGGCTCACGAGGCACAAACGCCCCCAAGCCGCCTTGTTTTACGCGTTCGTTTTACCCCACACTACATCTACCTCCCAACCCCCAAGGATCGGGACGCTGACTCCGAAGAGAGCTTGAACTAGGGGGACAGGCCAAAGTACGCATGCGTACAGGGCAGTGTTTCCAAGAGGAAAAAGGGGGTGAAGTTAAGTGTAGGAAAAGATGGCGGAGACTTAGCTGAGGGACCCGGAAGCACTTACCCTCCACTTCCTCCTCCTGTTTGGCTTCTGTCTCACCTAGAGGCGTCCGGTCGCAGACTCTCTCCGAGGCGCTTCCTGTCCGGTGAGCGTCGAACGACTGAAGCGGTGGCCCATAGTGCATTGCGATGGCGGGTAGGCGTGTGTAGGCGGAGCCAGGGCCGGAAGTAGAACGGTGGCGGCGGCGGCGACTCTGGCAGCTCGGGACTCAGTGCAAGGTGACTGAGAGGGTAACTAGGCTAGCTTGGCCTCTTGGGACTGCGATTCTGGGTTTCTTCACGAGGAAAGGGCTGCCCATCACCTTTGTCCTAGTAGTAGAGCGCAGCCCTGTGTCCTTGGCACCTTCATGGCCTGGCCTGGGGTCACAGGTGACCTCGGCCCTGCTGGGTATTAGAGTTTGCCTTACGCCCAGTAAATAAGACCGTTAGCACTCTTTTGAGAGCAGAACCGGCCAACACGAAAGGCGAGAAAGGCGGAGTGGTGTGCCTGCAGCCCGCCTGGGGCAACCCAAGGTCACAGCACGCCAGAGAAACTTGTGAATTCTGCAGGAGCCGACCGAGCCTCCTAAGACAGGAAAGGGCAATGGCGATATCCTAAAAGTTTCTATCCAACCTAGAAACTATGCTGCTGAAACAGCTTTGTCGACTGACTCTAGGATCAACTGGTCAGTCAACCACTATAAATAGGAGGGTCATGCTCCTTCCCAAGGCTACACCTCTAAGTTTGAACTTTGATATTTTTTTTACCCCTCGTGGTTTCCCCAATGATTTTAATATCAGACCCCTAACAAGCAGCTGGCTAGGACAGGATATTAATTCGGTACAGAATTTGTCACAGATGGTGTTTTACACTTAAGATGACATTTGTCTTCTGTGTGATAGTGAACAGACCACATTCTCTATTTAATTTGAAAAAGTGAAAGGCAGAAAAGAAGAAGCAACAAGTAGTTTTGGTAAGAGAGTATGTGTTCACTGTTTGGACAATTGAGTAGGACTTACCAGGCCAATATACATGTATGTTTGGGTTCAGGAAATACGATAAGTTAGAAATTCGTATTGGAAATCATTGTGTTGACGATGCATTATTGAAAGTGAAAATGTATTTTGCCTGTCTTGTTGAAGAAGTGACCGTCTTTGCAGTTAGACTGGGAGCAGGTTGACTGTAGAATGTTAGGTAAACAAAAACCTTCAGACGTAATTTTTTCAGTCATGTAAAGCAAGGCTGAAAGAACCCCTTCCCCTAAGACGTTAGAGAGTGTCCCCTAAGTGGGCAGTGTGGAAGTATTTTGCAGTATTTTTAGGGCTAAAGAAGTATTGCTACCTTACTAACATGGCTTAAGTGTGTTCCTAGATTTCCAGAGTGAGCTGGGTGGTGTTTTCTTATTATAAAGTCTTGTTTATTTTCCTGTAGCTCTTTCACCTGTATAATCCTCTGGTAGATTATGAATGACACATTGATTTCTTCAAATGTTTTGTTTTTATCGTGGTCGGTGAATGAAAACTCAGTTCTTATTTATTTTTTCAGCAGTACTAAAGTTATTCCAGGTTTGTTGAAGTTGGTTCTCTTGACACTGTAGATGAGATAACTTTGAAATGTTATACTCCCTACAACTTTCATGTTGTAGAGAGTATAGCCCTGTGCCCAATGACTACTCACTATAGGCCACCTTCATTCAGTGTATTCAAGACAGCCAAAATTATCTTCAGACAACAAATGTGCTCTGGGAGAGACAATTACACACTTTCTGTCTTCACATATATGTAATAACCATTATGCCAGTCAGCTGGCTTATAGTTAATGATTTTTGAGCTATTAGTGGTACCACTCAAACCCCTCTATGCATTTCTGTCAGTCTGCCTGTCCGCCCGTCCATCCGTCTATCCATCTATGTATCTATGTGTGTTTATTTGGGTGTGCATGTATATGTGGACACTTCTACATGTGTTTCTCTGATGGCCAGGGTCAACCTCCACTGTTAATATTCAGGTACTATGCACATTACTTTTTGAGACAGAGTCAGTCAGTATCCAAGATCTTGCCAAAAAGACTAGGTAGCCAAGCGAGCTCCAAAGATTTGCCTTCCCAGTGCTGGCATCGTAAGCATGATGCCAGTCCTGGCTTTAAAATCACAATGGAACCAAGCAATACTCCTCCACCGCCTACCACTTTTGTAATTGTTGAGATTACTAAATTCAAGACAAATTACTCTGTCATTAACATAAAGATTTTTAAATTCTTGTCCAAGCTTTCTTATTAATATGAACTAAGAGCAATATGCTCACTACCATAGTTCTCACTCACCTTGGTAGAAGTAAGGTGTCCACAGGCAGATAGATACTTGGTGAGAGTGTGGGAAGCGTGTTGGCATAGCAGGATTTCCTGGGGGGGGGGGGATGAGTGGCCCTTTATCACTGACACTCTGAGAAGCTTTGAGTGTGAGACAGGAAGTCCTGTAGCACAGTGGATATTATAAATGTGCAGTGGTAGAGGGGCTCATTTTCTCCCCAGGGTACACTTATTGTCTCATGAACTCTCCGGAAGCTCTTCGTTGCAGTGTGGCTCTTCTGTTGCTGTTTCACTAGGGTTTGGTGAGCCCTTTCATCTAAGCTTCAATCTCTGTTTCTTCCTTGTGGACCTCCTGCTTGGATATAGTTTTGTAATTTGGAATACTTTGGATTTTGATCTTTAAATTCCTATTTTACTCAGGTCTCAACAAGAATTATCCTCTTCTTTAATGTATTTATCAATGTTTTGAGCTAGAAAATTATTTGTTTTAGCTTCAAGGGTGTGAGGAGTAGAGAGGCTTTTAAGCTCTGTCTAAACTTTTGACTTAGACCCTTAGTAAACTCTCTGATGAGCTTGTATCATCTAATCTCCGTTACTGCAGGGCTCACTTGGCCTTGTAGCTGTTTTTCTTTGCTGTTTCTTTTGGAAGTTGATTGGTTACGGTGTTAAGTGGCTAGGATCCTGAGTTAGCAGGCAAAGCTGTTCCCTTCCTGTGAGCCTATGAAGTGGAAACTTCCCGCCTCTCACTCCTGGCTAAGACAACTGTCTTGACTCTCTGTGTCCCTTCGAGAGGTCATGGAAACTGGCATAGTGTAGGCAGTTTGTCTTTTCCTGCTGATGACAAGCAGTGTTCTCAAACAGCCTCACCTCCCTGTTTCCTCAGGTCTGAGATTAAGATCATGGGAGAAAAAAGCACTACCCCATATTTTGTGTTTTCTCTTTGCTTTTAACTCTAGTAGAACTCTCTGCTATTCCTAAGTCCCAGAGCCTATTGGTAGAAGGAAAGGCCTTGTAATGGAAGGGTTACATGACTGGCCAGACATAGTTCTGATGTCATTTAGTGCTGTAACCTAATTCATAGAGTTCGATTCTCAGCACATGATATATTTAAGGTGTTGTATGAAAAGCACATTAACTTTTGATGCTTCTCTAGTACCAGAGGCTCAACCATGATTCTTCAGAGGATCTTCAGGCTCTCCTCTGTCCTTCGGTCAGCCGTCTCTGTGCATTTGAGGAGGAACATTGGTGTGACAGCTGTGGCATTTAATAAGGAACTTGATCCTATACAGAAACTCTTCGTGGACAAGATAAGAGAGTACAAATCAAAGCGACAGTAAGTAGGTAGATGGTGAAGCACATTGTGAATATAAATGTTCAGAGCATGTGAATCTCAAGATGTAAGTCATAACTGTGTCTTCTTTGTAAGGACTCCAGGGGACAATTCCAGTAAGCCTTGTCATTTGAAGTATAGGCACAATTATGTCATTACAATGCAATAAGTCACAGAAGTACATGGGATCTTGAAATCATTAGTAGCTATTTAAGAAAATTAAGTACCTTAAACAGTGATTACTTTAACATCTAAAATTAAAAATGATTGGGCAAGACTGTTTCCATGGTGACTATTAAAAAACTCAAAGTGATAGGAAGTAAAACTTGGGAAAACAAGATTGCAAACTACGTATTTGAGATGAATGTCCAATATATCTATCATTTGATTTAACCTCTAAATCTTAGGAAAATAATACACTTCAGTTTATAATTCTTTTGTTTGGTCATCTGTCATTTACAAAGAACATGATTAACTGATATGGGCCATGTTGTTCTTTTTCAAAATGCAGATTCTTAAAATCTGATAGAAGTAGAAAGCTTATACACAAATAAATATAAGGTAATTTGTGAGGTGCAGGGTGAGTGAGTGGAGAGTTGAAAGGAATAAACACTGGAGACAATGTGAAAGGTTTTTCAGAAGTTCATGTTAGGGCTGTGAAGGCAGTGCTTGGGTCAGTCTGCCCTTCTGAGTGCCTCTTGAACAGTTATAAATCATCTCCCCAGTGTTTAAAAAAAAAGAAAGAATTTACTAATGATTTTCCTTATTTTCAGTCACCTTTGGAAGACACCCCTAGGTCTCTATACCAGGTTAAAAATCGTTGTTTTAAAGACTGGACAGGTAAATGGGAGTAGAAGGGTTATATCTTTTAGGGTAGAAAAATGGTGTCTAGCAAGGTACCAAAGCGAGAAAGCACTGAATTTGTTTGGAGGATTGCACACTTTTTGATCCCAGAGGCATAAGATACAGGAGAGGTCTGCACAGTGTTAAGTATTAACTTTATAGGTGATGAAGGCAAGTTACAGTGTTGTGTCAGCCTGCCACAAGTCAGAGAGGAGGTAGCCTCGCTTGAGAAGATGTGTCCGTAAGCAAAGACCATAGGCAAGCTTGTGGGGCATTTTCTAAATCGGTGCTTGATATGGAAGGGCCCGATATGGAAGGGCCCAGACCATTGAGGGGACACCCCTGGGCTGGAAGTCATGTGGTCTGTTGGAAAGCAGTCTGAGGCAGCCTTGTGGAGCAAGACAGTAACAGCACCGCCCTTGCATCCCCTCTCAGCTCCTGCCTTCAGGGTCCTAGCTGCCTGAGTCCCTGTTTCCACTCTCTGATGATGAACAGTATATAGAAGGTTAAAGCAAAATCAACCCTTTCCTGCCTAGACTGCTGGGCTCATAGGGTTTCATCATAACAGTAGTAACCCTAACTAAGACAAAAGTCAGAGGTTGAACCCACCTTGATTGAAGCGTCAGTGCTGGATAATTATTTTGGAACTCTCTAAAGATAGCTAACCAGGCAGTCATTAAAAGTCTTGA
>JADRCD010221238.1:21203-33871 GCA_019843815.1 Montemys delectorum
GTGTGTGTGTGTGTGTGTGTGTGTGTGTGTGTGTGTGTGTGTGTGTGCAGTTCCTTCAGAGGCCAGAAGGGGACATAGACTTCCCTGGAACTAGAATTACCCTTTGTTGTTGTGAAGTGCTATTGAACTGTTTTTTTAAAACAAATGTAATGGGGGAGTGGGGTGGCTCAGCTGCAAGGGCATTTGCTACCAAACCTGACAACCTGAGTTGGAACCCACCGGACTGAAAGAGACACCCCACTTCTCTGATCTGCACTGACACTGCATAGCATGCATGTATCTACAAGCACATGTGTGAAAATGCGTGCGCGTGCGCATGCACACGCACGCGCACACACACACACACACACACACACGCATACATAAATGAATGTAATAAAAAATTTAATAAATATCTATACCCTAGGTTCAGAGGAAAAAAGAAAGAAGAGAAAGAGTAAAACAAACAGCTCTATGCTGGACAATTACAGGGATTACCAGAGACTTTTTATCAAATAGATGAACTGGCTACCGCCTCCATCGACATTCCTCTGTGGAGCCCACATGGTCACAAGCTTTCCAGTTAAAAAGCACTGGACACGTCTGCTTCACAGCCAAGACAGTCACAGGCTGTCCACTGCCAGCCCACCTGTTTATTCCCTCCACCTTTTTCTATGAGAGTATCTACTGCCTAATCTTGACTTACAAGCAGTCTCCAAAAATTAGTGTGTTGTGTCTTATCTAGAAATAATACTCCCCCCCAAAAAGTGGCTGCTATATTTTGTGCAATCAATTTTGCATAAATTATTTCCATTTAAATAAAATGCAAGTTTTGTTTAGCAACAAGACTTCCGTTTCTGCTTCTCAAGACTTCTGTTTCAAGGGTCGTTACCTTCTGCCGCTTGTGAATATGTGGAGAAACCTGTGTTGTGACTATAATATAGCACTGATACCCCACCATGGCGTTTGTAGGCATCACACGGATGCTTGTAGGCATCATACAGACAAGAAAGGAGCTACCTACAGGTAAAGATGGTGCTCTTCCTTTGAGGGACACTTATTCATCACCAAGTGCATCCATGTGGGACACTAAGGGCTCATGTTAGCAGAGTCACTTTCTGGCAATGGCTGCCATGGCATATAAACATTCGGCATTCATCTCTCAAGGTCCTAATTCCATACCTCCTGTAGGCTTTAATGGCCGGGAAGAAGGACACGGGGTCCTTTGTTCTTTTATACTTTGGAAGGTGTATTCAGGTTAATTTTCTTCTATCAACAAAGTATTCTGGCCATTTATGAGATTTTGAATTGCCATGGACTAGAACTTTCTAGAAAAGAAGTTGTTTTGTTTTGTTTAGTTTTGTTTTAGCGTATTTTTTTATTAGATATTTTCTTTATTTACATGTAAATTTTTACTTTCCCAGGTTCCCCTCCAAAAAACAAACAAACAAACAAACAAAAACAAGACCAAACCCCTTTTGCCTCCCCCCTCCCCATGCCTGCCACCCCACCCTCTCCCACTTATTGGCCCTGGCATTCCCCTACACTGGGGCACAAAACCTTCACAAGGCCGAGGTCCTTTCCTCCTATTGATGATCGAATTTTCAATCCTCTACTATACACATGCTGCCAGAATATTCAGTCCCACCCTGTATAGTCCTTGATTGGTGGTTGGGTCCCTGGGAGCTCTGAGGGTACTAGTTAGTAATTGTTGTTCATCCTAAGGGGCTACAAACCCTTCAGCTCCATAGAACCTTTCTCTAACTCTTTCATTGGGGACCGTGTACTCAGTTCAATGAATGGCTGTGAGCCTCTACATCTGTATTAGTCAGGTATTGTCAGAGCCTCTCAGGAGATAGCTATATGCTTGTCCTTCCTTCAGTCTCTGCTCCATAGTTAATCTCTGCCACTCCTTCTGTGGGTGAAATCTCAAATCATGATAGAAGATCCTTCTCTTTCTCCTTCTTCTTCAACATGGTTTTGGTGTATAACCCAGGCTGGCCTTAAGCTCAGGATCCTTCTGCCTCCATGTCCCAAGTGCCAAGATCAGAGAAAGATTCTGCCACATCTGCTCTGGAAGCTACTTCTGGTAACATGTGTGTCTTTCACTTGCTCCTTTTAGTTTCAACTTGATGTGTTGTGGATGTCATATACTAGTGCCCTGACCTGAGGGGAGCAGGAGGAGAGAAGAGGAGCTAAGATGTTTCTGTTTCCTTAGGTCACAGCCCCTGACTTGAAGCATTCCTTTCGCCCTCAGAGTGACGCAGGTGCAGTGGGCACTAACTCTCACTCTCCCTTTCTCACAGATTCCAATCTAGAAAATTCCTACTGGTGGTATCTGCACTCTCAAGATGAGTTTTGGTTCTAAGACTAGGAATCAAATTTAGAGTTTTGTGCATGCTACCAAGCTCTACCACCAAGCTATGTCCCAGCCCAAGAAGATTTCTTAAAAATGTATTTTTTTCAGGTGATGGTGTATGCCTTTAATCCCAGAACTTGAGAGGCAGAGGTAAGTGGATCTCTGAGTTCAAGACCAGCCTGGTCTATAAAGCAAGTCTCAGGACAGCCATAAGCTGTCTTAAAAACAAAACAAAATAAACAAAACAGCAACAAAAACAAAACAGAACAATAACCAACCATCCAACCAAACAACCAACCAACTAACCAACCAACCAACCAACCAACCACTGTTGTTTGTCTAGAGCCTAGCATACAATCTGGTACAAGGTAGGCACTGAATGAGTATTTTGAAAGACATTAATGGTTAAAGACCCCACACATGGGACATACATAGCTCTGTATCAGCTACATCTTTCTGCCAATCTGTCCTACCTGGTTCTCAGCTCTTGATGGTCTCTATTTCCTTAACCATCATATTTCTTTGTGTGGTATCTACATAAATCTGGACATGTTCATTTTCCATGATTTTGATGTCCTGTATCCCCCCCCCCCACTGACCCTGGCTATTTGGTGCAATGTCTGAGTGTGTCTCCCCACAGATCATGTGTTGGGAACACATAACAGGAGTTCCAAGCATGCCTTTAGAAGTTCTTTAGGGTTAAATGAGGTCATAAGCTTGGAATCTCTATGATGGTGTCAGTGGCTTCCTAAGGAATAATGTGAACAAGAACATCCTTTCAGACACTCACACCATGACCCTAGACTTCCCTGCCTCCAGGACGTGAGAAATAAGTTTCTTTTCTTTATAAATTAGCAAGGCTATGGGGAAAACTTTGCTCTTGAGAGTTCCCCAACCTCAACTATCCTTCCCATGATCCCCTTCAGTTTCAAGCCATTTCTAGAATGTCTTCTCCTGTAACCTGCCAGAAATAGGGCCCTTTGTTTAAACTGCAGAGCATTCAAGGTGTCTTCTCTGTAACGACATTCTGTGAGCCGCTGCTCTGGATGTACATGGGTTTAACACTTTACATCCACAGGCATCTATGAACTATCGTGGGGGGAGGGGAGGAAAGAGCAGAGACAGGACGTTCTGATCTTCTCCCGTGATTAGAACATTACATCCTACGGTCTCCTCCCTAAGAGCTAATCCAGCAGTATCAAAGCAAAGGGATCTTTGTTTACTAACACAGATATAGCAAATCGGTCTAGGTCTTGTGCGCTTCTGTGTATGCTCAACAGCATCAGGCAACAGCAGTGTTGACAGGCATGTTATTTAAGCCCTTTTCATTATTCAGTGAGAAGTATAAAAAGTTTGGCCCCTTTTGTAAAGCGGCTGGGGACTGACTGATTTAATTTTGTCATTGTTGTTGTTTGTTTGTTCTAAAGCACTCGGGACATTTCGTCAGAGGACAGTTTAGGGAATTCAGAGTCGGAAGTTAACGCTGTCAACACTACCACGCCCACACACAGCCTCTCTTCAGGAGCTCCTGTTCCCTTGCTGAGCTTCTCCTTTGAATTCTTCCTGCACTAGAGCCCACCACCCTGGAAAATAGAAACCCAACCAAGCATCTCTCTTGTTTCCAGGGACTGGAAGCTAAAACTAGAAAATTCCACATTACAAGGCCTGGGATTTACAGTCCTGTGTACATCTTCACACAGTTGTGACTTTTTTCGTCCCAATGAGACTTGGCAGCTCTCTAGTGTCTGTGTACAGAGGGCCTGAACCTATCATCATGTTTGGTTAACAACTAGGAGACTCTTAGGTTTTGCAAAAATCTGTGGTCAATGTATTCTCTAAGTATATTTTTAAGACTTTTACAAAGAAGTAGGAATGTGCTTGAAGTTGTTACTACTAATGCTATGAATAGTCCTGAATAAAAGAGGTCAAGTTGGCCTAGGATATTTATTTATTTATTTATTTATTTATTTATTTATTTATTTATTGTTTATTGTAATTTTCTCTTTTTTATTTTATAGATAGGTAGGTAGATAGATAGATAGATAGATAGACAGACAGACCCAAAGAGGCCAGAAGATAGTGGCAGATCCCCTGGAGCTGGACTTACAGGTGGTTTCTACCCACCCAGTGTGGGTGCTGGGAACCCAACTCCAGCTCTCTGCAAGAGCAGTATGTACCCTTTAATCACTGAGCCATTCTTCCAGCCCCGGTTGTAGACTTCTCTTGTTTCAGGAGAGAGGTTTGAATGCTCAAAGGCAGTACTCTCAAAGTCTGGGGTCCGTATCTCAGAAGCACAGAAATTGCCCATTAGGCCTGGGATCCTAGATTCAGTCTCCAACACTGGAAAAGGGAGGAGGATGGAGACACCTTGGTGAGAAAGAGTATTATCTGTACAAGCATGGGGACCTGAGCCTGACTCCTCAAAGCCCACAGAAAGGCCAGAGGGAGGAGCAGATAGAGACAGGAGGATCTCTGGGGCTCCTTGGCTGGCCAGCCTTGCTGGAGAAGGGCAGGTTCTAGTTCAGTGAAAGACCAATCTCAAGGGAATGAGGCAGAGAGTGACACAGCAAGGCACGCTGTGCCCTCCTCTGTACCAAGGATACACACCACACATACACACACACACCTTTCACATACCTGCACACACAAGAAATAAGTACTTTGGGCTGGTGAGATGGCTCAGTAGGTAAGAGCACCGACTGCTCTTCCAAAGGTCCTGAGTTCAAATCCCAGCAACCACATGGTGGCTCACAACCACCCGTAATGAGATCTGACGCTCTCTTCTGGTGCGTCTGGAGACAGCTTCAGTGTACTTATTTATAATAATAAATAAATCTTTTTTTAAAAAAGAAATAAGTACTTTTCTAAAAAGAAAGAGGGGAAAAAGTAGTATGCTTTGACATCTAAAGGGAAACAAATCCTGTTAAGGAATCTGTTTTCCAGGCTATAACCAGGAGAGCAGAAACAGGAAGCTACAGATGTAAAATCACATTTCAGAGAGAGAGAGAGAGAGAGAGAGAGAGAGAGAGAGAGAGAGAGTGAGTCCCATGAAGCAGGGATACCCTGACTGAGCCGGGAGCTTCCAGAAGCCTGAGTGGAGCTCAGACTGTCCTGAGGGCAGGAATGAGGGACTTCGTGACAGAGGGTGCTGTGTGAGACTGGCAGGAATTCCAGTCTGCCTGGAGGTTAAGCCACATGATGTCTCCTAGGAAATCAAGTCTGACATCTCCTTGATAATGCTGGAGGCGTACCGAACAAGATTACAAGATTAACTCCAATCTATTCTTTCAACCACTGTCAGAAAAAAAAAATGCCCAAGTTTCTGAGGAAACCCAAAATGGCACCCTCATGTTGTTCTATATCTTCAGAAGGACCCAACCCCATCTCCCTCCAGCTTTCTCCCTGACCCTATAGAGACTTCACTGCTCAGCTGGTAAAGCCTTCCTGCCCACTACCTCAGCCTTCCTTCCAAAGAACTGCCCCTCCCCCTCTCTCATATAGACACGTACACATATACCCTGGGCCTGAGTCACAAACAAGCAAATGTCATGTGCCCCTGTGGTCACTCTAGTCACTAACAGGATATGTCTTTCCCTCCTAGGAAACCTCTGCTTTTGCAACTTACACACATGGATACCACCTCATCTGGAAGATTCCAGAATGCTCCCACCATACCTGCAGCACATCCCTACCCTATGGACTCAGTCAAACTGAATCAGGCCTGAGGAAGCCTCAATAATGCACCCTGGCAAGGCATACCCTGAAAATCTCTTTTGGGGATTTGCTTCCGCGACAAATCGCTGAATCTCAGCCAACCACAGCAAGCAAACCATGGCCAATCACCGGCAGTCAACTGCCTCATTCGAACGACTGCACCTTCCTTAGCTGGCTATCTCAGAACTCCATCTCCTGCTCTCTGAGAATGATGGCAAACATTTCTGAGCCCAGACCGCTGGTGCTCAGTTAAAATAAGACCTTTTAAGAAAAGGGGATATCTTCCTAGTCAGAAGAATGGAGTCTGCCTCTGGCCCTGGGCAGGCACATGACAGACTTCAGCTCTGTTCGAGGATGAGAGCATCATGCCCTATTGACTCCTTCCATAAGAGTTCATCTAGGGCCTCTGAGATAACTCAGCAAGCAAAGGTGCTCGCTGCCAAGTCCAACAACCTGAGTTCAATCCCTGTGACCAGCATGGTGGAGAAAGAGGAACTGACTCCCATAAGTTGTTTTCTGACTTACATACTCACACAACTCCTACACACATGCCCATTCACAAAGACATACACATATGTATGTATACAGGCACATAAGTACACATGCATGCAGGTATTCACACAAAATAAATAAATACTACGTAATTTTAAAAGTGTTTTTTTTTTTAATGATTTGTTTTGTTTTGTTTTTTGTTTTTTGAGACAGGGTTTCTCTGTATAGCCCTGGCTATCCTGGAACTCACTCTGTAGCCCAGGCTGGCCTCGAACTCAGAAATCTGCCTGCCTCTGCCTCCCAAGTGCTGGGATTAAAGGTGTGCGCCACCACTGCCTGGCAATGATTTATTTATTTTTATTTTATGTATTGGTGACCTGCCTACTTGTAGGTGTGTGATTGTGTTAGATCCCCTGGAGCTGAAGTTACAGACAGTTGAGAGCTGCCATGTGGGTGCTGGGAATTGAACCCCCTGACATTTGGAAGAGAAGCTAGTGCTCTTAACCGCTGAGCCATCTCTCCAGCCCCAAAAGTTTTGTTTTTTTAAAGAGTTAATTTAGCTAGGCCTGCCAATCACATGGTCTCAGGAAGGCTGATTCACCTAAAGCAATGTTAATGTTAAGGGGCTTGGGGGTAATCACCCCCTTGGTGAGATACACACCATCATTCCCAGGAATCCTCAGGCATGAAACATCTCACCAAGCCACCACCCTGGGTCTCTACTCACTTTTCTTGAGCCATTTCATCTTCTCCCCGCAACCCCCACCCCATCTTTTTCCAAAGCCTAGCATGTTTTCTCCAGTACTCCGAGCTTCCTCACTCTTTCCTGAAGTTACCCTCTGACTTCTGCGTGAGAGTGCTTACAAATGGCCTGGCTTTCACTCCTCTGCTTCACACTCTTCCTCCAGGCAGCTGCCAAGATTGACAGTTCACCCATTCTGTTGCTTTTCTCGTTGCCTCTTCATAAAATTGTGCTCAAGCATCCTTTCCAGTCTGCCTTAATTTTTTTTTTAACTAATGAGAGTAAGAAGCAAAAAACAAACAAACAAACAAACAAAAAACCAGAAAACAAAACAAAACAAAAATCTCAACAACTCAATGTCCCCAATAACAGAATTACAAGTGAAAGCTAGATAATAACTAAAAGAAGACCTGTGATTTTAGCTTTTAGGATATTGAAGGCTGTAGCTCCCAGTGGCTTATCTTCTTGTCCACACTAACTCCAGCAGCTTTGTGAGCCGGATCCAAGAACATGACCCACTCACCTTGTGCAATGACTCAGCCCCCGGACTGCTCCAGTCTCCACTGCAGCTGGCCACAGGCAGACCTCCCCCTAGACCGTGCTTATCTCCCTCAGAGCAGAGTCTCTAATCCCAGCATCCCATGGGCTGTCCCATCCTTCAGCTGTACCTGATCAAGTAGAAAGTTCTTCCTCTGCACAGACACAAATGCTTACATCTCTTGTCTGCAGTGGACAGAGTTTTCACTAAAAAAAAAATAGGAGATTCTGAGGCAGGAGAGTAGGATAGGGTGAGTTTCAGACGACCTTAGTTAGGCAAAGATCAAAAAAGCAGAGTTTGAGGAAAACCCATTGTCAAAAAGGAAAACTGGATACCCCCCACCCCCTTTGCCATTGAGCTTCTGACCTCATTGTGGACTCCAGTCTACTTTGCCTCATGGAAATGTGTTCTTTTAATCAAACTGTCTCTCTTCAGTTGCCTTTATCCCCATGTCTCTGTCCATTTCCTTGTTCCAGGATACAAGTGCCTGGTACCCATTTGGAGGAGCCCCCTGAAGCCTCCAGCAACCTTGTCAGTACCTTGTTCTGTCTAGTCTGGCCTTCCTTGCCAGGACCGTTCCTTACATTTGAATAACCACAGCCTTCCCCAGACACAATGGCATGCCAGAGAGTGTGTGTTTGCGTGTGTGTGTGTGTGTGTGTGTGTGTGTGTGTGTGAGTGTGTGTGTCACACTGGCTCCTGAGAACCAAGTGTTTAATTTTCAGTTTCTGCCAGGCTGGTAACTGGAAATTGGCCACAGTGACAGAGTACCACTATCTGTAGCCCACCACCCACCAGAGGTAGTGGAAAAGAAAGGATACAGGGGAAGTGGACCTGTTTAGAAAGGTTCTTTGGCATTATTCCCATCTGTGTTGCCTGGCATTCGGCAGTTCAGTTCACAGGTCAGTTTGATCTGCTTACAAACACTTTATAGATACACCAACAGTTAGGATAACAAACACAAATCAGCAGTGGTGGCGTGACCTAGCAGAGACAGCCAGGCCTCAGCCTCGGCTCCAGTCATCAGGAGGGACCAAGAGGAACACCAGGAGTTCTCAGCTGTGCCTTTCTCTGGGAATCGAAGATCAGTGAAGATGAGACACCAATAAGCTTTGCACAGCAAGCTCTGTAAGCAAGCCTAGCTCTGTCTCCGTCACTGTCTGTCAAGTCCTTTTTATACCCTCCAAACAACACCTGTCCTCCACACGGCTTGCCTCAGCATGGATCTTGCCTCGGCTGACATCACTCTGCCAATCACCTCTAGTTCGCAGAAGCAACAAGAAACTGCAACACACCACTAGAAGTTTTTTTTGGCACGTTTCTATGGAGTCCAGACAAATGCAGCTCAACTACGCAATATAAGGCAGACCAATACACACATGTTGTTAATGAAGAATCCTTCATCATGTATCCTTTCACATGCTTGCTTTAGCAGAACATTCTTTCTCCTGTGTCTGCTTCAGCTAAATGTTCTTTCATGAGTCTGCCTTAGTCTTTCACCGTGTCCACTTCAGGAAAACACTCCTTCACGTGTTTGCCCCAGCAAATCACCATCTAACACAACTGACTCTCCAAAGAACCCTTGAGTTTCCACTTCATATATATGTTGGTGTGTGCTTGTGTGTGTTTTATGTATGATATAAATATATAATATATTATATACATTATTATATTACATATATTCATATATACACATATATACATATACACACATATATACATTCAGGTTAGATGGTTTGCTCTAGTAGGTTAATGGAATGTCCTAAGCATGTCTGGTGTAGGCTGGGCTGAGTCAGGATGCCTGACAGATTATAGAGATGAAATGCATTTTTTACATAACATTTTTAATTTATGATGAGTTTATTTGAACCTTTATCATGAACCTATATAAGGGTAATCTACAAATAAGAAAGTTTTTATAATTATATGGCAATGAACAAGTTTAAGCCTATAATACACACATACACATATATATATACACATGTATATACATATGTATACACACAGACACACACACAAATGTGCCTGTGGGTTTAGTATAATTTGTAGACAGGAAAACAAGAAAGGGTAAATGTTCGTGATAAAGGAGTGGATGTAGATGATGGACACTGAATCATGAAAGAAGATAATAACTAATTTAGTTTTTTTCTAACTTTTTGTTTGTTTAAGATAGTCTCTCTCCATAAGCCCTGGCTGTCCTGGAACTTGCTAAGTAGACCAGGCTGGTCTCAAACTCACAGAGGTCAGCCCTCTTGTCTCTGGTGTGGTGTTCTAGTTTTACTTCAGTCATGAAGTTTTTCAGCTTGTTGCTATTGTTTGGTGATGGACAAGTCCATTAAAAAATGTCTGTGATAGTGAAAGTGTAGAACCCAGTGTGAGGGGCCCACACTTTCACATGGCTACACTGACTATATAGAATTGCACTGAGACATATGTACAGATTTTGGGTCTGGCTAATTTTGCTGGTTGATTTTTTTTTAATTTGCAAAATCTTTATATTCAAGTTGTAATAAACATATAGAAATATTTGAAATGAAAAAATATAAAGCTTGTTGTCTGTTTGATAGAAAATATAAGTCTTTCAAGTTTAGGGAATTTGCATGAATATCACCACTCTGCCTGCTTTCCATTAAGAAAATCATTCCCAATACATTAGGCTAGGCCCTGAGAGAGTAGCTTCATAGTTCTCATTTTACAAACAGAAACTTACGCAAGCAAGCAGAGTTTTACAGTTTGAAGCTTAGCAAACCCCAGACATGATCAACATAGCCCTTTGTATCATCACTGTAAAGGAAAAAGTCCTGCACTGTCCACAGAAGCCAAGATATAGAATCAGCCTAGATGTCCATCAATACACACACACACACACACACACACACACACTCACACTCACACTCACACACAAACACAGACATATACATACAAACATACATACATACTCGCACACATATACACACACTCACACACATATACACACACAAACATACATACATACACATCACACATACACACACACACACACACACACAGTGGAATTTTTTAGCCATAAGGAAGTTTCCTTACAACCTAATTTGTTTTCTTCTTTATGGCTGAAAAAAATTCCAGTGCATACACACACACATACACCTGTGGACCCTTCTTTCCAGGCCCAGAATTTACATTTAGAACAAACTGACACGACCGTGGAAGGCTGTGTGCCTGGGAGGAGGAAGGGAAACATGAGGAGTGGAGAGGGGCAGCAAGGATAATGCTGGGGATTATGACTGCGAACAACCTGCATGATAAACATCTGTGGACGTCAGAATAGAATTCCTCATTTTGACAGTAATGTAAACACATAAACATTCTCGAATACCTGTCTTCCTATAGTTGTTTAATTCAATTTTAAAAAGAAAGAACTCAACTAATATCTATCATTTGCCAAGGCATAAGAAGCAAGGGGCCTGTGAGATGGCTCAGCAGGTAAAGATTCTTGCCACTTTCTTGGCTGAACCTGACAACCTGAGTTCAATCCCTGGGATCCACATAGTTGAAATAGAAAACCGATTCCTAGCGGGCTCCTTGCTGGGCAGTGGTGGAGCACGCCTTTAATCCCAGCACTTGGGAGGTAGAGGCAGGCGGATTTCTGAGTTCGAGGCCAGCCTGGTCTACAGATTGAGTTCCAGGGCAGCCAGGGCTACACAGAGAAACCCTGTCTTGAAAAAGAAAAAAAAGGAAAGAAAGAAAAAAGAGAAAACCGATTCCTGCAAGTTACTCTCTGAACTTCACACACAGGAGTGGGGACACACACACACACGAACAGAATTTCTCACACCCCATAAGAATTTTCAAAATTCACATTTTAAAATAAGCCAGCTGTCCTCTCTCTGTTCCCTTCGCATCACATTCCGGGAAATTCAAATAGACTTTAACAATGCCAAATCTACATGGAAATACCATTCCTTTGCTCTCGAAACCCTTAGTAGTTTTCCTTTGTGCTCCAGAAGTTTACCTGCAGACTCCTGAGGCAGACAATTGTTTCTAAAAGAGATAACAGCTTGCTGTCGTGGACGTTGAATCTTTTCCCAATACATCACAGATAAGAGCCACACGTCCGCCCCGCAAGGCTCTGCCTGGGCTGGTTTTCACCTACCTCTTCAACTCTGTGCTGTCCTCCCGGCCCTCTGACTCCTAAGCCCAGAGTCTCCTAATCTCCTTTGTTCTTTGGGATGCTCTGGTGAGTAGGGGGGTCATGGGAGGGTGTGGTGGGTTTTTTGATCTTTGGTTCTGCCTTGGGGGGTTGGATCTACACAAGTTATTCTCTCTTTCCAGGGAACAGTTCCTTTCAGTTTCTGTTGATTTCGTCTCCTCTTTCAGGATTTGGTTCAAACACCCCGTCTCCAAGATAACCCTCAGGGCAGGCCCGATAGGGCAACAAAGGCAGCCTCTGTAAACAGCCGCCACCCCAGTCTCCTTAAGCAGTAAATAAACACCTTCATTTACCTTACTGTCTGGTAAAACAGCGGTTCTGTGTATTTCTTGTTTACTCATCAATTCCTAGAGGAGAGGATTGCTGGTCAAAATCCTCACCAAACATTTGGAACAATGAACAGATACCAAGTACTTAAGGTGTGTGGTATGATGGGGACTGGTCTCTGTGGTCCAGTCCTTGTCTGCCTGTTCAGGCACACTGCGTCTAACCAGTTAAGCTTGCCACTTCTACAATAACTTGAAAGAAGCTATACTGTTCCTATCCTTCCTCTCTCTGTCTCTCTGTCTCTGTCTCTCTGTCTCTGTCTCTCTGTCTCTCTCTGTCTCTGTCTCTGTCTGTCTCTGTCTGTCTCTCTCTCTCTCTCTCTGTCTCT
>JADRCD010221238.1:33971-46759 GCA_019843815.1 Montemys delectorum
TCTCTGTCTCTGTCTCTCTGTCTCTCTCTGTCTCTGTCTCTGTCTGTCTCTGTCTGTCTCTCTCTCTCTGTCTCTGTCTCTGTCTCTCTCTCTCTCTCTCTCTCTCTCTCTCTCTCTCTCTCTCTCTCTCTCTCTCTCTCTGTGTGTGTGTGTGTGTGTGTAGCCCTAGCTATCCTGGAATTCACGCTATAGACCAGGCTGGCTTCAAACTCAGAGATCCACCTGCCCACATGCCACCACTACCCGCTTCCTGTCCTTGTTTTTTTCAGATGATGAAATGGAACCGAAGAACTTTGTCTAAGGTCTTAGGAAAACACATATCAGAGTTGAGAAAGTAGGGAGTCAATCCAGCATCCATCTTCTGTAGTGCAGAGGGGTCCCCAGTGCACCCCATGTCTCTTTTAGCTCTGTGCAGGCTTCACCTTCACTACCCATTTGTTGCCCAAAGGATCCTTCGAGCTTGAGTCACACCAGAATTCATGCCATGTGACATTTGGGGGCACATGCACATTCAGTCAATTGTATATGGTTATCTTCTTTTTTGTTGTTGTTGTTGTTTGTTTGTTTGTTTTTTCGAGACAGGGTTTCTCTGTGTATCCCTGGCTGTCCTGGAACTCAATCTGTAGACCAGGCTGGCCTCGAACTCAGAAATCTGCCTGCCTCTGCCTCCCAAGTGCTGGGATTAAAGGCATGCGCCACCACCACCCAGCCGTGGTTATCTTCTTGAAGCCAGGAATCCAGACTTCTATACCCCTATGTCAGTCAGTCACACATTTACCTTGGTAGTGGGAAGAAGGTAGGACTGGGTGCCCTGGAAACACTGAGGTGCTTCTGTGCACAAGGCTCTGGTTCACAAGCAAATCTGAACAGCCACGGTTTGCCTCTGTCTCCAGTGAGGGTAACCTGGGGACGGAGGGTGGCAAAAGTGTAGGACCATATTGGGGCAGGATTGGAGCGGTCACCCCAAGCCCTGTAAGCTGTTTATCATCTCTGGCTTCAGCCCATTGGAAGCTAGCAACACTCCATAGCACCACCCCAGGCTCTAGACACTGCCAAATGTCCCCTGGACTGAAAACTGTCCCCCCCTTCTCCCTCCTCCATCCCATGGTCTACCCACCAGATATATCCCATCCCTCATGAAGGTTTACACATGTGTGAGTGTGTTCACCCACATCAGCTGTGAGCCTCTCTGAATATGACTCTCTCAAGGCTGACTCAAGGCAGGGTGGAAAAGTGATGTCATGCTTGTGTGACAGGCTGATCCTCAGGTCTCTGGCTTTGACAAACTCGTAGCTAGGAACATGGACTTCAAGCTTGGAAGGGGAAGGGATCACGTATAGTTTGAACTTGAAGGCAGCATGGCTGGAACACCCATGAATAAATGTTTAGGTGCCACCTGGGCTGAGATGCACAATCTCCTCATCCTATCAAAGTCGAGGATGTAGGTAGTTACAGTTGTCAATGGACAGTACTATGAAAAGAAAAGGGCCGATTAAAAAAGGGGGGGGGGACTTTCACCTTCAGAAGGCACATGAAGCATGAAACAGGTCAAAGGAGTCTAGAGGTACACCCAACAATGAAGGAGGAGTAGCAGGGGGCGGGGCAAAGCTATGGAAACAGGAAACTTTTAATCTAAAAAGGAAATGTACCTCAACATTGCTAGACTAAACTATGCAAGGACAGTAAGCATCCATAATTTAGCATTAATACTCTTATATAGCTGGGCGGTGGTGGCACACGCCTTTAATCCCAGCACTTGGGAGGCAGAGGCAGGCGGATTTCTGAGTTCGAGGCCAGCCTGGTATACAGAGTGAGTTCCAGGACAGCCAGGGCTATACAGAGAAACCCTGTCTCAAAAAAAAACAAAACAAAGCAAAACAAAACAAAACAAAACAAAAAAACAAAACAAAGCATTACTACTCTTATATAAATATGTTAAGAAAAGCCCCATCCCATTGTACCTGTTCAGAGTGTTCATGCTTAGGGCCCATAGAGCATGAGGCACTCTGGGAGCAAGTTAGCAACCAGGCTCATGGACCAGAGTACCACCTCACATCCATTAGGATGGCTACTATGAAGATGAGCAGAAGAAAGGAAATAGAAAATAACAAACACTGTCAAGACATGAAGAGATCAGGATGCACGTGTGCCACAGTGAGAATGAATCAAGTGGCAGCCGTTTTGGAAAACCAATATGGAGATTCTTCAAATAATTAAAAGAATTATCCTATGGTATATAATTTTATTTCCAGGTCTATACACCCCCCCCCCCCAAATTCTGAATAGGTGCTCAAAGAATGATTTCTCCACCATGTTTGTAGCTGTCTTAGAACAGCCAAGCAGCCCACATGCCCAATGGTAGGCAGATAGATAACAGAGTTAACATACCTTGGAGTACTATTCATCCACACAATATGGATGAGCTTGCAACACATTGTGCTGAGGGAAATGAGGAAGTAACAAAAAGACAGACCCTATATAAATCCGCCCTTATGAGCTACCTATAGGAATCCATTTCCTAGAATTGATAGGCAAGATCTGGAGGCGGAGGAGGAGTGGGGAGTTGGTGTTTAATGGGGACAGTTTCAGTTTAACAGGGGAGAAAGATTGCTCAACAATATAAATATAGCTAGCACTACTGAAAATGGTTTAAAAGGGAAAAGAGAAGAAAGAAGAGGAAGAGGAGGGCGGAGGTCTTGTGGAAGAACTCACTCGATAAGATGAAAGTGAAGTAATCAACTCTCTAAATACAAGTCAGCTACAGTCTTCCAGGGATTCGTGGTAGTGGGCTATTTCAGTTGGAGCAGGATATTCCACGATCTACTTGTTCTGTACAATTACTCTTAAAAGATGCTTGCTGGATTAGAGATACGAAGGAAACAGGGCTCTTTGGGATGCCACTTTCATTTTGAGACTCTCCCGCTGCATACAGAACTCCCAGCCTGGACTTTGTTTCTACTGATGTTATCTGCTAAGCAATGATTTCACTCATTAACCGTCCTTTAGTAGGTCACATTCAGAGGGGCTCAGGGCTTCCCACTACACATGAGTGCACTCGTGTGCTGACCGATATAAGTTGCTACAGGACCAAGCAGGAGAACCCTGAGTGATTTTTGCCATGTGTTGACTGTGAAGACCCTCCAACAAGGACTGCACTTTCCATGACCAAGTTTGTGGCTGAGAGTTTCCTGAATGAGTAAGAATTCCTCAGAAAGCCTCCTAGGCTGTGGAGGCTGCTCCTTGTGGCCTGACCACGCCCTCCCATGCCACCAGCAAACGACCAGGAGGAGTCCAGCTTCCAGTTTCGCTTCTGAGCAATTTGATTGAAGTTTACTGAAGAGCAATTCCATGCAAATTAACAAAAGGTAGCTATTAAAATGCGATAAGGAGGCTGAGAGAGATGGCTCAGCATTTAAGAGTACTCACTGCTTGCTCTTGCAGAAGACCAGGTTCAATTCCCAGCACCCAACATGGCAGCTCACAATCGTGACTCCAGTTCCAGGGGATCTAACGCCCTCTCTGGCCTGCATGAGTATTGCATGTACATGGTGCACAGACACACATGCAAGCAAAACACCCACACATGTAAAATAAAAATAATCTTTTTAAAAATTATGATGAGGTTAATTTTAAAACCACGTTTCTGGAAGTATATATATTTTTTGGTTTTCTGTTTTGTTTTTGTTTTTTTTTTCTAGACAAAGTCTCACTATGTAGCTCTGGCTCTGCTGGAACGCACTATGTAGACCAGGCTGGCCTCAAATTCACAGAGATCTGCCTCTTTTGCCTCCTGAGTGGTGGAATTAAAGGCATGTTCCACTATGTCCAGCTATTGAGGTACACTTTTTGTTTTGTTTTGTTTGGGATTTGGGCTTTTGCTTGCTTGTTTGTTTTTTGCTTTTGTTTTTGAGACAGGGTTTCCCTGTTTAGCCCGGGCTATCCTGGAATTTGCTCTGTTGACCAGGCTGGCCTTGAATTTAGAGATCTGACTGCTTCTGCCTCCCAAGTTCTGGGATTAAAGCCATGCACCACTACTTAGGTCTGGTTTGAAGTACTCACCCTTTTAGCAGTTTAGGCCTGTGAGTTAGTTTACATTGTCATGTTAACCCTACCACAAGCGGAATATAAACTATTTCTTAAACACTTCTACCATGACCCTTTCTTGTCAGTCCCTCTCCGCACCCCTGGCTCCAGGCAACCACAAATCTGATATTTGTGTCCTTAGCCCTACCTTTTTAAAATGCCTCATAAATGCAATCATGAGTGTGTGCCTTCTGTGTCTAATTTCTCTCACTGAGCATAATGCATTAGAGGTTTCCCCATGGTATTGCATGTACCAGCAAATTTCTCTATTTCTCTGTAGAACAGCCATACTCTACTGTGTGGAGATACCATGGATTATTCATCCACCAACTGACAAAACATCTTATTTTGTTTCCAGTTCTGGTATTCTAGATATTTTCACTACAAACATTTTCACTTGTGTCTTTGTGTAGAAATAAGCTTTTGTTCTTCTTGGAATAAATGCCTAGGAATAGAACAGTTGGGGCACTTGAGCAGTGTATGTTTCAATTTATAACAAACTATCAATTTGTCTTCTAAAGCGACCAGTTCCTTTGGCATTCTTAACAGCAATATGTATGCTTTCCAATTTCTCTGTCCTGGGCAGCCACACAAAGCTTTGAGCAAATATCAGCATCTTGCTTTTTCCGAACCTGCCATAATCCTTTCTTCTCCTTCAGAGGTACCAGGGGTCCAACTGGGAGCATTTCTCATGCTAGCTAAGAGGTCAGCCTTGAGTTCCCTGAACACTTACTGAGTCATCAGAATGACTAAGCTGTTTTTACAACCTGAGCGATGGAACCCAGGGCCCTGAGATGCTAGGTCAGCATTCTATTACTAAGCTCATTTCCAGATCAACTAGTTCTGCATAGCTTAAGATATCTTGTCATCTAGCCTGGGGACTAGAAATTTTAATTTTTGTTCATTTTTAAAGCCTATTCACACAATGTGACAATGAGTTTCTCTTTTCTCTGGTCCCTCTCCTTTCAGTAGACAAGTCTTTTTAAAAATATCTATTCATTTATTGTGGGAGGAGCCCACGTATCATGGTGTTTGTTTGTGTGTGTGTGGGGGGGGTGTATATCCGCACATGGACATGCATACATGAAGACAATTTGCAGGAGTCAATTTTCCCATTCTATCATAAGGACTGATCATATTGCTAGGTTTTACCGCAAGTGCTTTGACACACAAAACACTCATCTCATGGGCCGAAAAGTGTTCTATCTTAATCCCTCCTGATTTGAGGACTCAGGACTGAACCCAGAACTGGGCTAGACAACACAGGAAACCCTGAACTCAAGCCTTCATTTTTAACACAGGCTGAGGCCAAACGGTGGGTTCCTTACATTAGACTCCCTGCAGGTTGTAATCAGTGTGGCTGGCTGCTTAGTGCTTCCCACTCTGCCTTTGCATAATCAACCCTGGGAGAAGCAAAGGGACGAAAATGTCATCATTATAGATTCACTCAGTGCTCCGCTGTGGCCTTTGAATGACTGTAATACCATGCGGTCTCTTCCCAATCGGATCAATGTAATCTAACTGGGTCACTTCCCAATTAGATCAAAGAGTTCACGGCATCTCTGCTCTGCAGTGAACAAGTGTACATTGAGGGACTACTATGTTCCCAGTATGTTGTGCCCTTGACCAAAGACAAACCACATTGGAACCACTTGCCTAGGGGAGCATGACAGGTACAGGGAGTGAGAGGGAAGAGCCAAAACTTGAAGCTTCCTGTAGAATCAGACAACCATGGATCCTGTCTTCCAACAAATCACTAACCCACTTATGTGAACCCATATCCAACCCAGATGTGACAACACATGAGAGGCACAAGGAAGCTTGAAGAATCCAGAAAAGGACATATGTCACGTCTGCAGGTCACTCTGAACTCAGGGTCTGAGATCCGAAAGGTACACAGTTGCTTAACTGGCTGCCTTGTACACCTCCCACATGCCCTCCTCTGTGTACCCCCTAAACATTACATGAATGTCTTAGTTACTTTTCTATTGTTATGGTCAAGGAAACGCGTAGGAGAAAAAGCTTATTGGGGGCTTACACTTTCAGAGGGTTATAGTCAGTGACCATCATGACAGGGAGCACGGTGGGTGGCAGGCAGGCAGGCAGGCAGGCAGGCACGGTGCTGGAGCAGTAGCTGAGAGCTCACATCTGCACAAGGTGGGAAAGCTAACCCAGGCAATAGCCAGTGCTTTTGAAAACCTCAAAGCCTACCCCCAGTGGCATACCTCCTCCAAAAAGGCTACACCTCCTCCTAATCCTTACCAAACAGTCCCACCAACCAGAGACCAGGCATTTGAATATATGAGCCTGTGGTGGCCATTCTCACTTAAACCACCACAATGAATTACTTACTAGGAGACAAAGTAGGAGCGAGTAGGGCAGGGATGAAAATCTGTGCGCAGTGGCTAGGGAAGAGTACAGGCCTGGCTGGTTCATAGAAAATGAGGGTCAATTTGAGCACATTTTACTGTACCAACGGTGCATTCATGTTTCTTGGGTTTAAATAGAGGATCGAAGTGAGTTCATGTCGCTGGCAATGACTCCAAGAGCGAACCTTAAGAAAAAGTTATATTTTCAGAAAACCCTCAGCCTTCCAGTACAGAAAGAACATACCTCCCCTCCTCGCCTGTTGTACCAACAGATACTTGCAGAGCCCAGAAAAAAAGGTGACAACCTTTTTTGTCTTGTTTATTGGTATGGGACTCAGTCTGTAGCCCAGGTAAGTAGTCCAGGCTGGCCTGCAACTTCCTGCCTTGGAAACGCGATGTAGGTTTGTGCCACCGTGTCCTGCTCTGCCAATCATTATAAAGGGCGCGTTTTGAACCATACATACATGTGCACGCCTTGGCGTGTGTGCGTGTGTGATTTGCACTGGAACCAGCCGCTGAGCGAGTGGCCCCTGAGAAGAGGAGGCCTCTCTCAGTTTGCAAAGTCTGGTGTGTGAACTCTCCCCGGCCCTGTTGTTTACTTCTCCAAAGTTTTTGTTCTGCTGCGGGAAGCTGCGCCCGCGGCTCCTCAGATGTTATTTATCTTTTCCTGCGAGAGACTTGTGACAGTCCAGGGTGTTGTGTATCCTGTGTGATTGTTTATCGCCCAGCCCATGCCCTGGCCGGAGCAGCTTCTGGGTCGGCACTTCACGTCCCGAACGCAGCGGCTACGTGAGCGCCGAGGGCGGGGAGGTGACACTTTGGCCGAGGCCCTGACCTCGGGCTCCCAGGTGTGCCAATGCTGATGTGCGCTCTCCCAGTCGCCTCCCATCTCCATCACCTCGGGCTGCTGCGGGTGCCGAGTACTCCCGCAGGGCACGCGTAGGACACAGGCGCTCAGGCACCTGTGTCTGGGCTGAGTGTGGGATCGGTGCCCCCTGAGAAGCTGTGGGGGCTTCGCGCCGCAGCCGACCGCTAACTCGCTGCTCTACGTGCAGCTCGGTGACCTGGAAAGTGTTTGTGTGTTTGTTTTCTTTCTTTCCCCCCCCCCCCCCCCCGTCCATTTCTATGCTCTTCTTCGCTCTTTTCCAGTCGGTTCCAACCTTTGGGGACCCACCAAAGGTGCACAAGCCTGCAGAAAGGAATGCGTTGCTCCTTTGGCCAGCCTGAGCACCGTTTCACCTATAGTGTGGTACTATACCTATAGTGATACTACACACAGCCTCATTGTGCACACACACACACACACACCACGCCTATAGGTTCATGCACACTCTTACACAGACACACATCACACACACATAAACAAGTTCTTCTGCACAGACACACTCTCAAACAGGTTCCTGCACAGATTCGTATCTTTTCACACACCAAACATGCAACACACAATCACACGCGCGCGCGAGCACTCCCTCCACCACACACACACACACACACACACACACACACACACACAGAGAGAGAGAGAGAGAGAGAGAGAGAGAGAGAGAGAGAGAGAGAGAGAGAGAGAGACACGCTAGCCCTGCAGGGAAGGATCAAACGCTCACGGTGGCCCCAGGTCTATTTTCTCAGGCGCCCTACCCCATCACACATTGTTAGCGGGACAATGGACTCCTGTGTCAGTCTTATTGGCACCAGTTTTGTACGATGCAGGAAACAGCATTTCCTCTCGGCGCTGGAAAATTCACTTGGATGGTGCTTTTCCCTTTTTATTGAGAATGCTCACACACCCCGGGAAACGCGAGCTCCCGGAGAGGGGAAGGAGCAGCAGAGGTAGACATCCCGAGGGCTCCAGCCGCGTCCCGGCCCCTTCCCGCTCAGCGCGCCGCTGGCCTCTGCCAGAAGAGGAAGCGGGACCTGAAACAATGAGATGGGCCGGGTGTCTTAGCCGTGACCCTCCCACTGGGGCCATCGGAGGTGGCCGTGCCAAGTCCCCTTGGCCTCGGCGGCTAGGGCAGAAGCGAGCTCAGAGGGAGGATTTCCCCACCGCCCCGAGACCCCCACCTCTGGGTATGGCTGGCTGTGCCAAGCCATACGAGGAACTGCCCAGGTGGGCTCTAGTTTTACTAACTAAATCACTGGTTAGCATTCCCTAGTCCCAGGGCTGGAACTGCGCTTATCCTGAAGGAGGCCCTGCAGGGGCGGGGGAGTCGGGGGTGGGGGGCGGGAGGTGAAGGGAAACGTGCACAACCAGTACCAACTAGAAAGAAAGAAACGTCTCCTATCCCACTTAGGAGTTCTATTTTGACATTCATTCCACTCTGGCTTCAATTATATAGTAGTTCTGGTTTCTTAGAATAAGTTCTGGTTTCTTAGAATAGTACTTAGATTGGATAATCAGGGGTGAGGGACGGGAGGGGAGGCTGGTACACAGTAGGTGATCTATCACTTAAAAGTCACGCTAATCGCATGAACACTCTGGCCTGGCCTGGCTACCTTTCCACCCCCACCCTCCCACCCCCCCACCCTCGACACTATCTCTTTTGTTCACAATTACTGGTGACCACATTGACACCCAAGTGTTGAATCTACATAGAACGTTTGTGTATTTATGACATTCATGTTTCTTAAGATGGACTTCGTATGCACAATCTCCTTCCATGCTAAGCCTCAGTATTTTTAAAAAAAAAAAAAAAATGTCATAACTGGCTGCTCTCCTTGAGACGAGTCCAGAGTGGGGAGGGGGATTTATTTGAAGTTTATTATGACTCCCTTCTCATTAATCTGCTACAACCTGCAAACATTTGATGGAAATGCTGCTATTAAATTTATTATATTTATGTATTTTAGGGGCAGGAGTGGGTCACATTCAAGCCACTGTGTGAACGTGAAAGTCAGAAGACAACTTGTGGGAGTCACATCTTGTCTTCCTCCATGTGGGTCCTGAGGATCGAACTCCAGTATCCAGGCTTGCCGGCCAGCCTCTTTCAGAGCTAAGCCGGCTCACCCGTCTGGAAATTCAGCTTTTTGAACATGTTACTTCGAGTCTCATTTTTAGGCTACTGATCTTATTTCTTTATATTTCTTTCTTTATTGACAAATGTGGAGAATGAAACTTTGGATCTCACACTTGCTAGGCAATTGCTGAGCTGCTGAGCGACTTGCCTAGCCCAATCCCTCAAGCTTAGAGTCTATCACCATGCCTAAAGGACAATAAGACCAAAGTGGAGAAGGCTGAGGGGGACTTGAGGCCTTTCCTAGCTAACTGAGTTATTAACAATTCACTGACAGAATAGATCTGAGGTTGGCAGCAGCTTCTAAGCCTCAAGTTCAAACCTTCACTTTTTTCCTGACTACACAGAGTCTGGGCCTCTCTCTTCCCCAGCTGTGAGGGTCAATAGTCTGTAAAACAATACAGCAGCGTTTAAATCCTCCCGGGAAGCACTAAAGGAGCCCTGGCCACCCCTGGTAACTTCTGAATTGCTCTCTAATTGCTTTGTTTTCAGTGTCCCTCCCACCTTGTAAGTCTTCTTTTGGAGCTTAATGAGGCCAGACATGAAAACCCAAGCTGTTCTCTGCTTCTTGAATGAATTCATGAATGAATTGATGACTGTTTTGCGTGGTTTTTATACACGTGGGGAAAAGAAGGTGGTCTGTAGGAATGCTCTTGGAAAACTTTTAATCGCAACAAAGACTTGCCTCATCCCCATGGGAGCCCGAGCAAACTGAGGCATAGCATGACAGAGTGCAGAGGACCCTGTGGCACAGCTTTCACTTTCTTTGAAGAATCACTCCTCTTTTAAAAGCCCCCACCCCACCCCAGGCACTTTAGGAAAATCCTTGCAGGGAGGGAGGCAACATTTAGGATATAAATAAATAAAATATATTAATTTTAAGAAAATGAAAAATCCCTGCTACCCCTAAGAGTTAAGAGTCGTACTGGTTTTTAGACATAGTGTGTTGTTCTGCTTTTAACCTGTTGAAGCATTTGTGATTAATTTCTTTTAAATATTTTTTTTATATGTTTGAGTGTTTTCCTGATGAATGTCAATACACCACATGTGTGTGCCTCGTGCCCGAGAAGGTCAGAAGAGGACATCTGATTCCCTGGAACTGGAGTTACAGACAGTTCTGAGCTGCTGTGTGGATGCTGGGAACTGGACCTGAATCTTCTGCAAGAACAGCAAGCTCTCATAACTGCGGAGCCATCTCTCCAGCCCCTCAAAGTTTTATGAAACTCAACAAGAAAACGATCCTTAAAGGAACACCTTGTATGTAGGTCTGATGGAGACAAATATGAACAAACTGGCAACAAGGCAAAAAAATCAAATCAAATAAAATTCCCAGAGGTCAAAGGTCATCCACTGAGCCCATTTATTGAAACTCAGGTGCAGAGCGCCAGTAACATTCTGTGGCGCGTAAGGCATGTGGAGAAGCGGCAGCTACTGCAGGTGTTTTCTACTTCAGGTTCCGATCCTCAGCAGAGTTTTGCAAATATCTGCCCTAGAAGAATGATTCCCACGCACAGTGCCGGTGGCTCCTCCAAGCCTATAAAGAGCAAGCACTCCCCCTCATCAACCCTTAACTGTTTGCTCTGAACTAAGTGTGAATTAACTGGGAAAGGAAACTCAGGAAAGACCTGGAAAGAGCTAGGCATGAACAAGGGAAGGTTCGAACCCACCATGGTCTTCATCTGTACCTGGGAGCCCCAATTCCCAAGTCTCCACCTGTTCCTACTCCTTGCGAGCATCTCTGCCTCCTATGATAGCTGTTTGCAGGCTGTTTCCCACAGTCTTCTCCCTCACAAAAGCATTAACCAGGATTTCAATAGAGCAAGCCAGGGGCTCCGTGTTTCCTGGGGCATCAGTGAAAACTTTCAGCTTGTGCTCCCCACAGCAGACAGATGCTGAGTGGCTGAATGGCATTTTGCCTTCTAGTGCCTGCTTGGCTCACTTAGGTGAGTTATTGGTCAATCATTTTCTTCTCGCCCTCTTGCAATCATCAGCAAAGCCGTTCCTTGCCTCCAATCAGAAGTAAGTGTAATGAACTAGATCAACTCCAAGACTTGATGACAAAATGTCCCGCGGACCGTGGGGTCTTCCGTTCTCTGCTCGCCGCCCCTCCCCCGCTCTGTTCCCTGATGTTGGATCCGGCTGACTTCCTGCCTACAGCCTGCCTCCTAGGACTGTCGCCAGGTCTGTTTCTGGGGCTGGGTTGCAGCTTAGTCAGACACCTCTTGCTTAATAGTTTCTTATGAAATCTGTCCACCCAGATTCTCACTGTCCTGTTCTGCCCACGTTGTCACAAATCCTTCAGCTCAGGTTCCTGTTCTCCTTGTTGATGAGTTTCCAGGGCTTGCGCCAATGATTGCGATCTCCTGTGGACGCCTCTGCAGCCTGAGCCTCCTAAATAGGGGCTTCCCCAGGCCGCGACTCTGCTCGGTTGCTGGGGCTTTCTTCTTCAGTTGAAGCTTACCCTCAGCCTCTGATGCCTAGTCATGCTCAAACCCTTTCCGAAAAGAGACAGGTCTAAGTGAAAAATACAATTAAAGGATCGAATTTATTGTGAATGTCTTTAAAAATACTGACATTAAGTCACATGACATAAAATATGAGATGCCTTGCAGGTTCACATCACTTGGTTTCATTCTATGTGCTGTGTTCACAATTTAACTGACACATTTGAACCAGGTAAGTCACTGTAGCACTTTCTATTGAAATATTTAATTGGCATGTCGAGTGCTCATATACCTAAAATAAATAAATAAATCTGGAAGAAAAAAGGAACTAAGCTTTATCTGCTGGGCCATCTCACCAGTCCCATTTAAATGCGCAAATTCTTCCACAAAACCTGGTAAGTCCAAGAGGATAGTTTATCTATAGGTGAATAAATTATGCATATAAAACACGAGACTACTTTGTAAGTTTTGGTTTGAAGTCTTGCTTTTTGTTTTGTTTTTGAAAGATATATATATGATAGTTATAGTATATATATGTATGATATATACATATTATAGGTATATATATATAGTATATATCATATATGGTCACTCTCTTCAGACACACCAGAAGAGGGCATCGGATCCCATTACAGATGGTTGTGAGCCACCATGTGGTTGCTGGGAATTGAACTCAAGACCTCTGGAAGAGCAGCCAGTGCTCTTAACCACTGAGCCATCTCTCCAGTCCTGAGGTTCTGCTTTTTAAGGCAGAATCATAATATCTTGGTATGTAAGCAAGGCTGCCCTAGAACTAATGGGTCTTCCTCCTGCCTCAGTCTCCAGTGTGCTGAGATTACATTAGCGTCTCATGGTCCCTAGCTTGAGATGAAATTGTTAAC
>JADRCD010221239.1:0-35419 GCA_019843815.1 Montemys delectorum
TACAACTAGGTTGAAAAGGATGGGCAGTCTTCTTAACACCTGAGAGGGATTTGGGGACTAAGGCAAGACTGTGATAACTTTAAAGCCCCTCCATGACTGGAAGTTCTCATACCCATGCTACTGCTACTTAAACAGTTTCGTGTAGGCAAGGACTCAGGTCGGGAGGAGGCAGAGCTGCTCTTCTGGGTATAACAGGCTGTGTGAGACTCCCCCATGTCTGAAAGCAAGTTTTTTTTAATTCATTATTGTTTTTATTTACATCCCAAATGTTGCCCCCTCCCAGGCCCCCTTCTCAGAGTTCTTCATCCCATCCCCCCTCCTTTCACCTCCGAGAGGGTGCTCCACCTTCCACCCCCTTTCCCTGGGACATTAAGTCTCTCCAGAATTAGTCACATCCTCTCCAACTAATATAAGAGCAGCCCTCTGCTACATATGTGCCGGGGCCCCAGACCAGCCTGTGTATGCTCTATGGTTGATGGCTTAGTCGCTGGGAGCTCCCAGGGGGTCAGGTTTAGTTGACACTGTTGATCTTCCTATGGGGTTCCCATCCCCTTCAGCTCCTTCAATCCTTCTCCTAGCTCTTCCATAGAGAACCATATTTTGTCTTCTCAAATACATGTGAATTTTCTTGAGTAATCTTTTTCATTTCTAACTTTGTTTGTTTACTGTACAATAATGAAATGGTTTGGACTTAAAAATGAATACAGTACTTATTACATTTTAATTGCCAGTGAAAGACAATGAAAAGTTCTGTAATCAAAATAGCTAGCTCTATTTGTTACCTGCTTAATGTCAACAGTACATTTTAAAAGATCCAATTGAACCATTATTTATTTCCAACCCTGTGTGTCTCTCCTAATCAACTAAGCCAATTACAAAGCATAATTTTATGTGTGTTGAGCAATAAAACGTAAACAAAACAAAACTCACCCTCTGTATCATGTGGACTCAGAAGATCTAATGCACACACTCCTAATTTCATTGTCCCTTTTGTGTACATTTTCAACAAACATGCGCTGTTCCGCCTGCCAGAGTGAAAATAGTCGCCTATGTCACAGGACTTGTGGATTATTAAAACACATAGACTAACCATTAACAGCAGCAGAATTTTAAAGGTAAGCTCTGAGATAGCAATGCCCTTGGAATTCTAGGAAGACGGGTGAAAGAAGAACATGGTGACCTCTGTAGGAAGAGGGGCCTGTGGTCAGGCTCTTCCTATCTCAGATGCCGTGAGCCGCTGTTGTGTGGGATGTATGTGCAACTGGGAGTTGTCACAAACATCTAACAGAGAACTGGAGACACTGGATGGACAAGACTTTGGTGTGTAAGGTGTCCCACCCTAAGAAGACGTTTCTACATGATACAGAAAGGTTCTACAGAATATAGTGCTTAGAAGTCTGAAGATATAGATTCAACTCTGGTTTATATGCAACCACAAAATTGTCTCACTAAATTTTACAGATTTAAAATGGCTATGAGGGCCAGGAAGGGGTAATTTTTTTTTTTTTTTTTTTTTGCCTTTCCATCATTCCATCAATAACCATACTATTCATAATACAGATGAACTCTCATGGTCTCTGACTTCATTTATAGCTGTCCCATTCTAACTGAGTCCCTAAGTGTAAAAGTATGTATGTACAATTTCAAGATGTGATGTTTTCTTTTGACTCAATTTGAAGTCAAAATCTAATTTTATTCATTAGTAACAGATGCAAGAATCCAACTACTTCACGGTGTCTTCAGCTGTGCTTGGGCTCAATTGTTCATATACTGAAACATGTGAATGCTAAAAGTCTTCATATCTCCCCTATAAAACTGCTAGTTTTATAGATTTGATTTTGCTGTTATAATTATGAACTGTAACATGCAGCTCTTCTATATACACTTTAATAAGCTTTGACAAACATGTGATCCACGCATTAAGCACCACATGCAAATACAGACCACACCTTCAGTCTGTGCTCTTTTTTGGGGGGTGGGGGGGGTTAAAGATTTATTTATTTATTTTATTCCTATGAATAAATACACTGTAGCTGTCTTCAGACACATCAGAAGAGGACATTAGATTGCGTTATTACAGGTGGTTGTGAGCCACCATGTGGTTGCTGGGAATTGAACTCAGGACCTCCTGGAAGAGCAGTCAGTGCCTTTAACCGCTGAGCCATCCCTCCAGCCCCATGCTCTTTATACTGGTTTGTTGTTCACTCTCTTTGCTCTCTGTTCTCAACAGCAGCCAGTGTTCTGATTTTTAATCTAATTGATCAATTTTACTGCTCTTTTTTTTTTTGTCTAAATATAGTCATTCATGTTTTTGAGAGTCATTCATCTTGCTTTACATATCAATAGTTTGTTCTTTTTTCTTGCTGAATAATATCTATTTCACTGTTTAAATTTTAACGTTTTGTGTTACTCAAGTGACTTTACTCTCACATAACAATGATATCTTTGAGATTTTCATTGAGCGTACTGGCTCTGACAGACTGAAGTCCACGCTGCAGTAGTTCATAGCACAAGACCACAGAAGCCCGAAGGTTGAAAGGAAAGTTTTGTAGGTGACATAACCCCCTCCAAGCCCTCACTTCACATGTCTTGTAAACTAGGAACCATAATAATCCCTATTTCATTAATTTGAGAATAGAAAATGTATGCATGTTTATGTGTTGGTCAACTTCATCCAACTGTAACAAATATTTGAAATTATCAGTTTATGGTGAGGGAAAGGTTATTTTTTCCTCACAGTTTGGGAAATTGAAGTTCCTGATCAGTGGTTCTCTTTCTTTTGGGTATCTTGTAGGGGTACAAGTATCAATCACAGTTGGCACATTGCAGAGTGAACCTATAATCCACAAAGGTGTGTAAGAGAAAATTTCAGATCCCACTATCCCTTTTAAAGATATTCCCAAATAATCTGAAGACCACCCACTGGGCCACACCTTGTAAAGGTTCTGCTACCTCAGGAATAAAACCTTTAACACTTAGACTTTTAAAATACACTTCAGATCCAAATTATGGGACACACACACACCTTTCAATATCTTGAGCATGCAGCACAGTATAAAATTGTTCAGGATGTGTCCCAACAATTTTTGGACTTGCTCATTCTGAGTATATTTTTCTTCAGATAACCATATGCACTGACTGGATTCTGCCTAAGCTGCCAACTGATGAGAGGTGCTTCCATTCCCAACAGGACATCTTCCCCTTTCCTTTATTTAACATACATGGTTACCACATGCCAACATCATTTGGTGGCTGTGGCATCAGTGAACTGAAAGCCACAGTAGGGCTCAAAGAACTGGAGACAAACTCAGGCTAGAAGGAAGAGGAGACTTACATGTGGCATAGCCCCAGATCCTGTAGACACCTGCCAACATAGAATTGGAACAAAGCCCTAAGAATACATTTTCAAGGAGTTATTCTTGAAGAAAATATATCCATCAAGGTCACAGTCATGAGTGAGTCTCTAGTATCAGACAAGAGCAAGGATAACCATGCCTTGCAAGTGGCTTTTATTAATATACAAATTCACAGAACAGAACAGATAACTGGAGCCACAGCCATTACCCAAGAGAGTAGAGAACAGAAAATTTCAGTGAACTTCCACCGAAATGGAAATCTAAGACTATAGTTTTTGCATCACCCCTGGCTAGTTAGTATATGGTATTAGACAAGAAGGCCTGCCTCAAAGTGCTGAACTTTTAGAGATCAAGATCCTTTCTAATCTAGCACGAGAAAGAATTTACATCATAGTTCCAAGAAAGAACAGCAGAAGTCATGCAAGTGCTATGTTCTATGACTTCTGAAATTTCCAGAAATAGACAATCAAGCTCCTTTTTCATATAGGTTACCTAAATCTAGTTTGTCTCTTTTAGTGATAAGTAGAGTATACTGAGTCCATAGAGCCTGACTACACTTCAGTAGTGCCTTCTGCCTGGAGGCTCAGCTGATGCAGCTGACCGCGGAGTCAGAGGGTAAGTATTCCAGGGAGGAAAAAAAAATCTGGGCACTCATTTAAAAATACATAATGCTTGAATTTACAGAAAGGTGGGTGATTTCAAATAGTGAAGTGTGGTCAGATTGCATAGAGATGAAATCTCAAAGGCCTATAGATGCTAACTGCATAGGAGCAGGAACTGTTCAATTTTAGCAAGTATGGTAATCACATGGCTAGGCTTTAACCTAGGCATTGGTTGTTGGACACAGCCCCAAGGTTCGTGAGCGAGCAGTTACAGGATGAGCCTGATAGCTGCTACAATTGTAGCAGCCTTTCAGATAGGGCAGAGCTAGCCTGTGGGAAAGCACACTCTGAGAAGCCCTGCCTGAGGATTATCTGCAGCCTAAACACAACACTTATTACATTGTTACTTGACCTGAAGTAGGGAACTATGGGAACTTCTGACCACACCAGGATCTCATGAAGAAAGATCATGGCTAAGAGCCAAGGAGAAATAGTACCTGCTCTGCGTTTGAGGTCTTACGATACTAGGACTCTTGTCTTTTTACTTCAAATGGTCCAGGAGTTCTGCTTCAACTCAGTGCCATATGCCACCTTCAGAAATTTCAGTTTGGGGGTTTGTTTCTCTGTACCAAGTTTTCTAGATGGCCCAGGGCTTGTAGAATTTTTTTTTTTAATATTCCCTACAACTCCTGGGATCTGGTTTTTAGGCCAAGGACAGTCAGTCTAAAGAGATCACTTTCCCATGGATAAACTTTGGGCTGAACTATCTATAGAACAGACAATCAGAAGAGTTTGTACATCCTCCCACTTTACAGTAGATAAAGATAAAGTAGAAGAACCACTTTGTTAAACAGCAGTTTACTTTAATAAATAAATTTATTTATTTATTAAATAATATATATGAATATATAAGCAAATTATACATTTTAAATGATGTAAAAACATCTATTTTCTAGTGTTCCTGTGTTTTACATAAAATGTTTATCAAAGCAGTACGCCTTCCTAAGAAAAACACCATGTATTCATAATTTTTATTTTGAAGGGCATAAGTAATCAAAATAAAAAATTCTACTATGGCATTTGTTTTCTTTTCACACTAAGACTTCACATTATAGTTGGAATATCTTCAACAACATGTGCCAAAGTCTATGCATGTGACATCCACATTCAAGAACAAATTACATTGACTTTGGCACAAAAAGAAACAATGAGTGATTCTTAGAACATATCCCACCTTTTCTGCCTTTCTTGACTTGGAAGACACTTAAGACCAATGTTTATCTTTCCTTTGTTATCACCTGGAACCTATGTTCTGCCTTTCAAGGGGGAAACCACATCTGCCAAGGTTAAAAATTCACTGATCTTTGGGTCTTTTGTAATGTTGATGAAAGTAACTTCCTGATCCCTACAAGTTAAAGCCAACAAGCCATCTAAGGTAGATACATGTGGGTTGGGTTTCCTTCCAAAAATAAATGTGGCTTCACATCTAAAAGGAAAAGAGTTAGGCTGAAGTTCTGCTACACGTGATGAACAACCCAACATGTGAGTACACATTCACATTCCTAATGAATCCCCTCCCAAACAATGACAGATGTATTCATTTCTTTCACAGAGAATCCACTACCCTTTGTGGAGAAGGAGTTTTGTGACCAAAAAAATGGCTGCTGAATAAAAAGTAGATGCATATGAATGATCCACCTCACAAGGACAGGACAGAATCAACCTGAGAATGAATTTTCTATTTGCACTTACAGAAAATTAGCAAGTCTCCAGTTCTAACCTCTGGGAACTATATCAGATAATCTTTGAACAGAATATAGAATTGATTTTTAAAGGAAAGCTATTTATATTAAAGTAAACGCAATTCAGAGAGCAAAAAAAAAAATCTAAGTCACTATGGTGACTTGCACAATAGGATTGGAGTGTTGGGATTTTCAACTCAAAACCCTAGGGATTTCAGACTAAAGTTGTGTTTCTTATGTCATAAGCAGCCTATCCCTTCCTCCTAGACTATGCTGCAGGTACTCAAGGAAAGCCAGCGTGCATGGGTAACAAGGAACTGTGAAGTCTTCCTTTGTTCCTTGTGAAAAATTCATCCCAGAATTTCTGCCCTGTAAATTCTCACTTAAAACCTTTTCTTGGTCAACTCACAGAGCCAGTTAATGTTTTTTGTCTTACGTCACAGTCTGATCTAGAACTGGTTAGTTCATGTTGGGTGGATGAAGAGAGGATAGCAGTTTACAATGACATCTTGGGGTGTTCAGATCATGAGGCACCCCCTTATCAAGATTTTCACCTTTCCCTTGCTTCAAACACTGGATGGCTATTTAGTTCATGCTAAGTCCTTAAGCAACTTTTCATGTGGCTTAAGTCTTGGATTCTAAGAAGATCACCATGGTGATTATTCTCCTGGGGTGGGGGTGGGGGGCACTCTCAATTTGTAAAGGCAACACACTCTGAATCTTGAAGTTTCTTGTTTTTACTGTATAACTTCTTGAACTACCATTGTACTGAATGGTCGTTAACAGTTCCTCGGAGAAATCCTTGGGTGATGTTGTGAGTTGTCTTTGTTGCTTTATGACCCACTTTGAACTTAAAAAAGAAAAATCATTCAAAAAATTTTTTGTCTAACATCACTCCATAGTATAAAATAAACAACCAGGAATAAGTTATTGGCACAAATATAAAAGCAAAAAAAAATTCCCCTTAAAATGATGTATGAGATAATCATTTTTGTGAAGAATAAATTCCAACATCAAATGATAAATTTTAATAATGCAAAACCCACAGTTTGTACATAAGATGCATACTATGATTGTTCTCAACTCTCTTTACAGAAGAGGCTAAACAACTCAAGAGGATCACAGTATAAAAATTGAATTTGTAGCCTTTTGGTCCATAATTAATAATAATCATTAAAGCTACAACTGGACCGTCTGTTTTACTGTTGAGAATACCAAGGCATCAGAATATGATATTACTCACAAAAATCTCTCAACCAGGGTTACATCCTTAACTGCTCTATGCCTGCTATATTCTCTCTCTCTCTCTCTCTCTCTCTCTCTCTCTCTCTCTCTCTCTCTGTGTGTGTGTGTGTGTGTGTGTGTGTGTGTGTGTGTGTGTGTGTGCTTCATTGAAGGTCAGAAATTAGTAATAAAAAATAAGTAGAGGAAAAGTGAAAGTACAAGATAAGGCAGAAGATGCCACGGGAGGGTAGCAGCTTGACCGTCTGCCACATCCTGGGGGTCTCAGAACCTGTAATGAAGAGCAAAGACATCTGAGCTGGAGTGTGGTGGGAGTAGGAAGTGATGATTACATTCTAAGTATTAAGGGAAGTGAAGATAAAATGGAATGCGATGGATCAGACGCAGTCCCTGTTTATAATGGGAAATGCTACTATACCTTTCAGACCTGCGTAAGTATTAGATAACTGGGATGTCAGGCACATTGTAAGAGTGCCTGGTCAACCTCAGAAATGCTATACTCTTTTTCAAGTTGAAAAGGGGGAGGGGAAATCTTAGGAAAGGAGGAAAATCTATGTTCAAGTTTTCAGACTAATAAGCCAAGATTTGCCAAACTATTATAACAAAATTAGGAACTATAGCCAATTTTAACATGACTATAATATAACAGATTATGCACTAATGACTTTTAATATTATCTCCTTTTATCCCCATCACACACTTGGAAAGGGAGTACCATTCTACCTCTTTCATAGGAAAAAAAAATGGGCTTAGAAGGCTAAGCTGTGTTAAGTTAGGGGGTGAAGCAGGAATTCCAGCTTAGAACTGAACAAAGAAAGCCACTTCGGTATTTATCTTTGTCACTGCCTGGTTTCATGCATCTAAATGGCTATAGCATTACATGAGCACTGTATAAAACTTTCCTAGAACAGGATGCTAGCTTTTATTACACTTTTACACCCTCAGAAGCATGCTTCATTTCTTCTCTCTGCGTTCGGCCGCTGGCATCTGGCCCCTGACAAGGGAAACCCTGCAATGGCACTTCAGCTTTCTTCACTTTCACCTACATTTTCTTCCAGGGTTGAGGTAGGATCATTATGAGGCAATCAATGCCAAAGATTGTTGTCAATTTTCCACTGCGTTGGCTTAAATAAACACTCAGTGTAACCGAGGGGTGCAGGTGGGGGCAGGGGGTGGGGGGACGCACTCACACAGATGCACTGTCGAGCAGATACATACTCTCACAAAGACACACTTTGTCATGGTTCACTTGGAAAAATCCGAAAGGAAAAGGAGGAGGTAGATGAATACTAAAGCCGGGAGAAAAAGGAACTAATTTAGAGATAATGAGTGGAAGACTGCCTCTCTAAAGAAGAACAAGTGCGGGTTATTATTAGATGGAGGCTTAGCCTTTAAGCAAGCTTACATGTGAAGCCCTGCTCCAATTACCTGTTTTTAAGCATAAGTGAAGGGGAAACATAAAGGAGAGGGCATGCTTATTCTTACCAAACTTTAGTAACATTCAGAGAGAACTGACTATTGCTCTTGTAAAAAAAAAAATATATATATATAAAAAGATTTTTTTTCAACAATTGTAATTATGAAAGGTAAGAACCCACATTTGAAGCCCTGCATCTGGTCATGGAGTAGACTCCACTTTCGCCCCGGTAGTCAAGAAAGAGAAGCAGTGCAAGTTGTTTCCCCCAGATTTGCATCTTGCCTAAATATCTGAGGATCTAGAAGCCTCTGCAGAAAGCAGCGAGCCTCCATCGGGGGGTGACCTGCTGGGAGCACGGGTCAGTTCATGAGAAAGGAGCTCTTTTGCCGGTAGACCTAATGACAAGTTGGGAAAGCCTGTGGCTGGGAAAGCCAAGCTGGGAGCCTTGGACAATGCATACCACAGCCTGGTTAAGGAACGGAACGTCTCCAAAATCATTCCTTCCTCACCTCACCACTATGTCTGAAGGTAGGCCCGGGGTGGGAGGAGAGCAATGATCAAGGAAAATGAACCCTAGAAAGAGGCTTATCTCTGAATGAGTCAAGCATCCCCCTTTCCAGACATCAACTCTATTACAACTGATTGCCTGAGTTAATCCTTCTCAACCTGGGCTTGACAAAAGTAAGCAGAAGATATTCTTTTCACAGTTGCTTGCTCTTCTCAAATGTCCAGCTTCCTAAAACCTGCGTTTAATAAGGATTGCACAAATGTAAGTCAGCTTCCTATTTGCTATATAACAAGTATGCCTTGTAATCCAGCAAAGAACAGACTAGTTTTTTAAAACCATGTAGCTGGGTGTGCAGTTCCTGTCCTCAGGTGAAATTGGCACCTGCCCCCTCAGATCTCAAAATATTTACGAGTGTGTCCCCAGGACAGCTTGGGACTCAAACTCCTCTCCCCAACTTGCTCCCCTACAGGGAAAGCCAGTTTGAGAAACATACTCAGTTATCTAGGATTTACCTGTCTTCACCACCGGGGTCCTCTTTGGAGATGTTGTTGTGTGGAACTATTTGCCAACTTCAAATAATTGTGAATCAAATTTTAAGAGGATTTAACTACAAGTTCTGAAGATGGGGATACACAATTGCTATTGGCACCGCTTCAGAAGGAGATGGTCACTTCAGTACATACTTTAGGCTAGCTGTCTCATCATTAGAGTCTAGCATAATATATCCTCAGAGCATAGGTATATGACATCTCAGAGCCCATCACACTGGGCCTCTATTCTTTATTTCCTGTCCAAGGACATGGATCCATAGCCAAATTAGAGAAAAATTAACTTTAATTTAGAAAAGTTAAGACCAGGTGCTGACTCTTACCCATCTCTCCTAGTGGCCTTAGCTCTTAGACATTCTGTCTTTATTTGTATTAGTTAGATTGCCCATACTCCTCTCTTTCTTTGTCTCTCTGCCTCTGCCTCTCTCTCTCTCTCTCTCTCTCTCTCTCTCTCTCTCTCTCTCTCTCTCTCACACACACACACACACACACACACACACACACACACCCTGCCTGGCATGTTGTGTATAACATATACTTGAAAATTAACATTTTTTTAAAGAAGTTCCCCATCCATCCTTTCCAAAGCCTGCTCTCACAACTATAAGGGGGTGTAAAAAGACAAATCATTACCCTACATAATATTTTGTGTGAAAAAGTGATCATTTATTTACATGAGAGTTACTATAAACTCTTTTTTAAAAAACTCCTTTAATTAATTACCATAATTTTCAGTAGTCTCTTGGATTGGAGGTTTATGATTATATCTACTAGGTAGGCCAAGGTTATAGTTTCAACTCATTTACTCATCAAATCATAATGTAGGATAATTTATGAACACTCTGGGCCATTTCTTCCACATCTCTGGCATGAAGCTACTCAAGCTTATAGCAATAAAATCAAGCAAGTTCTAGAAAGCACATTGATGGACAGAGTGGACTCAAGCAAATATTACTTTATTCCCTAAAAAGAAAGAAATCAAACCTTATAAAGGATCAACTAATTTCTAATTTCTTCCCAGAATGAGAAAATTATGAGCCAAGATACACAGGACTGGGAGCATGAGTTCGTATCTCCATGGCCTGGGAAGGAAATCCAAATATTAGAGAGTTAAAGTAGAGAACATTAGCAATACTGAGACTTTATTAAAATCTACATTTGAAGATTAAAAAAAAGGGAGGCTCAGCTCATTTTGTTTAACTAACAATTTGAGTGACAAAGCAGCAATGTAAGCATTCTACCACACTGGAGAAACTGATGTGAGTGCCAGAGCTCATGCTTCATTCATCCTAAAACATCAGCACATTAGGAAAAAAAGAACTAGAAAAATTGCTAGGTTAAAAAGATTAGCTTTTTTTCATTTTAGACACATTATTCTGTAATACTATATTTAATCACTAATAACACCCCTATATAATTGCTATAAATGTACTGCTTATTTTAAAATTTTTACATGCTTTGTTTTATTGCCACAATCTTCCCTCCCAGACTATTAAAAAGGCATTTAACATAAATACTCTCAGTAGAAAAAAAAACAACAACAAAAAAAAAACCACTTCCTAGGAATACACAGTACTACATTTTACAGCTCACAAAATTAACAAAGCAGTCAGTGATAACAACAAATGATACCCTCTAAAACAAAGACGCTAGTACAGAGTGTTCTCAGTCTTCACAAGAGCAAAATGAGGGCTGTGTGCCTACAAAAGCAAATGGGATGATTGGTCGGACATTCGAGGAGGTTTAAATTGTGTGCCATAAAACAGGCGTGGATCCAAAACTATTTTTCAAAGGGGGGTCAAGTCTGAATACATTTTAGAGGTAGAAAGTGCTCTCCTTGGGCCTGAGGCACTCACTATCAGGTGGTGGGGCACTTAGGAAATAATATCCAGGTCTCTTAAACTCTAACTACCTCAAGGAGTTATAATGAGCCAGGTTTACTATCAAATCTGAGAAGAAAACAGTGTTCTCAAATGTCAGCAATGTACCACATACTTTTAAGTATCTTTCTCGTTGGTCACCAAAATGATTCTATTTGGATAATGTTATTGATCCTCGTCTGACAGGTAGAGAACCTAAGTTTCAATGACTTGCTCGAAGTTATACAGATTTGGTGGTAAAATAGATTCCAACTCTTTGCCTGACTTGAGTCCATGCCTTTGTATTATATGAGCCCATTGTATTCATTCTTTGTGATTTTTCACATCTAATTTTATTGTCTTTTATTACATTCGTTGATATGTTCTGAATCTTCTCATGTCCATTCAGTTTGACAGTAATAGGAGCACAGGAACCAACTTGTATTTTATACTTATGTGTGTAATAGCATTTTATGGGTGTCCCGTGTTGTGAGAGTGTTTCACACATAAGAGAGATTTTATTTTATTACAAGAAAGAGAAGATAAGGGACTCAAATTGTCCTAACAATAGCTGAAAATTATAATCAAAGGCAAAGAATCGAAGTCAATATAAAGATCTACTACCAATATAGGTCTTTAATCTGTCTGAAAGAAATCAATCTGACTTGAAAGAAATCATCTATTGTTCATTTTATAGAGGAGAAATGCAAAGCTTGGAGTGGCCTAAGGAACTGTTACCTCCAAGATACGAATCCTCACCTTTTTCTTAAGAACACCTCTGTTTCTCTTATGTTATGTTACCTTATCTTCAAGCCATAGTTGATCAAACACACACACAAACACACACACACATATAATACCTAAGACACTTTGTGAACAGCTTCATGATATAGCTCCACCTCTCCAAACTTCTCTGATTCTCCTTCTTGGCATCTTCTGGTTTGATCACTGTGACCAACAGCTTATCCCATGCAGCAGGATCTTGAAAGTTGGCTGCCTTTTCTATCAATGCTATCTTCAACTTAAGCAAATATATAGTTTAAACTGTGTCTTGAATAATGTATGAGGTTTGGATAAATAGAAAACAGGAGGTTGGAGGGGAGAAGAGACAATGAATAAAATGGGATAGGATGAAGTACTAGGGAGCTTAAGAACAGCCTGTAACCCACTCCGCATACAACTGTGAACATTTTAAAGGAATATTTAATCTGGAGTAAGTGAAGAATGGGGTGTTCTTCTGAGATCAGGCCTCTTCTCCAAATGTGTCCAACTGTGAGAGGGTGAACTGATATTTACAAATGGGGTGATAGCTGAGAGACCTGAATAGAAAAACACCAGATTAATCATCAGGCTGTAGTATCAAAATCAAAGAAAGTTAACTTAGACACATTTTCAACTAGCAAGGGAAGGAACCAGAGAGAAATACATTAGAGCAATCTCAAAGACAGCAAATGTTTACAGTTTGTTCTACTGATAAATTACATAAAGATGTACTATATGCGTTATAAAGAATTTGCTGGGCAGTGGTGGCGCATGCCTTTAATCCCAGCACTTAGGAGGCAGAGGCAGGTGGATTTCTGAGTTCAAGGCCAGCCTGGTCTACAAAGTGAATTCTAGGACAGCCAGGGGTATACAGAGAAACCTTGTCTCGAAAAAACAAACAAACAAACAAACAAACAAGACCAAAAACACCAAACAAAATCAAATTTTAAAAAAAAATTGCCTATCTGGAAATTAGTGTCATTTCTCCCTAGCTTGATACAAGCTCCATCTTTACACTGATACAGAACTGCTGGAAGCTAGCTGACCCAAGTGTGAAAATGTGACACAGCCATTTCACAGTATACTTTCCCAAGGATGGGGAAAGTCCTTCCTGCCTGCCTGGAAGGAAGATGCTCTTTCAGCATATTCATCTTCTTGGTGGGAACAAGTCCAAAGTTTCTAATCTCATCAAAGGAAGCCAAGTGGCAGAGATTTTCTCCATGGGGGCCACTAATCAGCAAGGTGGCTTTTCTCTTCTTCCCACCCCCATTCTTTGTTTTCCAGGGGACCTAATTCTCTGGGTTTGAAATGTCCTGAGCCCTCTTAACTCTCCATCAGGTTTGAGGAAGTGATGTACTCTCTGGGATTCTTTCTTTTAAATTCACCCTTTTGAACTAAAGGTTTTAGTTGAACTAAAAGTCTTAGCTCTAGATGTGGACAGCAGGCATTTTTTTTTTCTTTTGGCATTTTGCAGTCTTAGTTAATCATCTGAAACAGGTCTTGATAGTGAGACCTCAAAAATAACCTTTATCCAGCAATTTTTACTTCACTTCTGTCAAATAATACCGAATACAAGGTCATCTGATTTCCTCAGTATGTATCCAGTATTGAAACCCAGAGTGCTTAGAGTGGGTTGTAGCCTATCTAAATGAATTCAAAAACAAACTCCATTTCAGAAACGGGAAAGAGCCCTGTGACAAATTCCCTGGGTGTTTAAGCAGGTTTATTAGGAAACTTACTATGAATATAAGGGGCAGGCCTGATTTTCACTTCTTTTCTCCTTACACGAAAAAGTGTGGCAGTCTTAAGCTCCCTTTTCTTATCATTTCAAGCATCCACAGAAGGGACTAGAAATACTCCTCCTAGCTAAACAAAGACACCTGCTTAAGAAATAAATCAGTTTCCTTTTCCCACCCACGGCTTTGGCTTTCTATCCAAATACCCATTAGTGAACCAGGCTACTGTGTCTGCCATAAATCATGAGATAGTTGCTGAGCCTGTAGATAGAGGAAAATAGGAATACCTGATCACACCCTGTTGAATTAAAATTAAAAGGCTTTAGGTATTACTTTGACCAACTAGTATAGCAGAATAACCTTTTTGCTATCAAGTCTACAACTGATGAAGCTATCACTCTCTCTCTCTCTACTGATTGCCAGGAAGTATTACTGAAGGAACACACTGTACCTTGAGAAAAATGAAGTATTGAATTGTGTGGTTTACGCCATGAATTATCCAGCGACCTGTTGTAATGTCAGCTATATTGCAACACAGTTAGCCAAGATGGGCCAGACATTGTACGGCTTCAAAGGTTTTCTTACTTTGCTTTTCCAGCTCCCACTTAGGGAAGGCAGTAGCTGAAATCTGAGAAGGAGAAATGCTGCTGAGGTTGTTAGGAGCCTCCAAAGACCGCCCAGTTAATTACAGTCTTTATAACTAGCTCTGAGGGAATGTAACACCATCCCAGTGACACAATAAGTGTCAGTAGTTGTCGGATGATAAAGTTTCCCTTCCTTCTTTCCCAATGCATCCTGTGGCTGGTATGTTTAAACAATGTATGCAGGACAGTTTCAGATACTTCTACTTACCAAAAGCACAAGCAAACAGCTGTTCAGCTTCAAGTGATAGATTGCGAAGGCTGCCAGAGAAATAAGCGCCGAGCCACGCAATGAGTCTCATAAACAGCTGAATTTATCTCTTGGCAAATTTTCACAGCACCTTCAGCAAACATGACACCCGTGCATGAAAGAGAAATAATTAGGTGCATGACCTTAAGTGACAGGCTTTAGCAGGCACACAAGAGGCAGCCTTTCCACTCTCTCACACCTACTAGTCTTTGCTCCCAAAGCCACTTGCAATAACTCTCTGTATATAGATTCTAATCAACACTGAAGAAATTCCCTTACTCCCAGGGCTAAGTTTACTTTCTGGGAAAAAAAAAAACAAAACACACAAAATACCTCATGATTCACTCCAAGCACATTCTGTGCTTGTATCAATAATACAATGTCATTCTTTCCTCTGTCCAAAAAAATAGAAATGTTATTGTCTTCTAAGAGTCTCTGTAGCCCTGCATAGGGAAAGCCAACAGGACCTCCTGTCTTTCAAAATGTCTTGAAGCCCTGTAAGTAGACAGTGGACAGAGAGTCAGTGATCCGCTGGGAACTTTCTGAGCCCCAGATGGTGGCTCTATTACCAGAAAAATATCCAGCTTACAAATGGACAAGTAGGAGTCGGGCGGTGGTGGGGCACGCCTTTAATCCAGCACTTGGGAGGCAGAGGCAGGTGAATTTCTGAGTTCGAGGCCACCTGGTCTATAGAGTGAGTTCCAGGACAGCCAAGACTATACAGAGAAACCCTGTCTCAAAAAATAAATAAATAAATAAATAAATAAATAAATAAATATAGAAAAATTAAAAAAATGGACAAGTAGTTCTCCAGTCTTTTGCCTTTTCTAAAGTTTATCGAAATTTTGCATTTGTGTGTATGCTCACATGTGTGCAGGTGCTTGTGTACATGCACATTCTTGTGTATATGGAGGCCTAAGGACAACCTCTGGTATCATCCTAAGGAACACCATCTACCTCCTATAAGGCATGGTCTCTCATTTTGATGTTCACCAATTAGGCTAGACCAGCTGGCGGTCGAGCCCCAGTCGGTCTCACCAGTATGTTACTGTACCTAGTTTTTATAGGGCTAACTCGGATCTTTGTGCTTGAAAGACTTGACCACTTAAGACAAAGAGAAATCCTTAGGCCTTTGTTGAGTGTTTTAGAGAGTGCTCACAGAATAATTCTGCTACTTACATGGATTTCATGATACAGAACATATCAAATGACACCAAATTAAAGGCAGGTGACCGGGTAGAAGATGGCACTACGACCAGGGAGCAATGGGGAATAGTGAAGGAGGAGGAGGGACACCTGAGACTGGACTGCAGCAAGCTGTATTCACTTTAAGGGTATAATTTCCCCAGAAAATACAGTACCTGTTTTGAATGCATGTTTGCTACCCCTCAAATTCTGTAACTGGTATCAAGCAGTCTGCAACAATTGTTCTCTAACAATCCTCTGGTAATTGAAGATCTTCCAGACTGGACAAATATGGATAGCTCTGAGATATTATATCATCCTCCAAGCAGGGAAGAAGGTGCCTCACCGTGCTCAGAATAGTTATGAAAGTTAAGCTCAGAAAGTTGGAAAATTCACACTACTCCTCTCCAAAGTTATAAAAGCAAAGCAATAGGCAGTTGTTGGCGAGATTTTCTTCGGTAGAGACAGTCTGAAAGTTGGACAGAGAATGCCAAGGATTTCTCTGCCCTGAGCCATCACTCAAGCTTGAGTGGGGTTTTCCTTGACTTGGATGCTTTTGAGTCTTCCATGCACTTGTGAGTAATCGTTCACGCAGTCCCCAATAAGCTCATTGACTCACCCAGCTACGACTGGGAGGAATCATTACATTGGTCTCTTGTTGATGTCCTATGTGGAGTGAGTAGACATTTGTCCAGGAAAACGCAGACAATAGACAGTAGTCTATTGTAACATATCGCTAATGAGCTAGGCCGCTGCCAGAGTTAGGGTCCTCTTTTTATATGTGCTGTGGGCAGATCTTTGGATTCCAGCCAGGATATCATTTAGCTAAAGATGAATCTGTGTTACCCATGAGAAATAATGTCACTTTCTAGTGTTTTCTTCATGATATTACATCCAGTGAAGTGCATGACATTCAATATGTATAGGTAATTAATACTACTAAAGATGAAGTCATATGTCCAAGGCATGTGACAGAACTAGGTATGTTCTTTTAATTTAGTATTATTTTCTTTAACCTACGCAGGCTTCAGTAAACCATTCTTGAAAAGTTAGTTTGTTCCTGATAATAAGTAACAAGCAAGTTACCATTCAAATACATAATATTAATGTTTCTTATTCTTTCTCCATTTCTCTCTTTGCTTTGAATTTTTATATGTAACTTATTTGTTATATCAGCTTATAAATGGTTAGTTGGAAATTATCATATATAAGTACATACTTTACTTTTAGTGATAAAAGAATGTTATCTAGCATTTATTACAGCTACTACATTATGTGATTCATTTGAGGTGTCATTAACATGTATACACTGATATCTCACAAACTTATATATTATAATATGAATTTGTTAGCTAAAACCATGAAATTATAAAATGAAGAACTTCTGAGTAAGATTGATTTTATTTAAGAATGTTTATTTAGAAGTGACCATTATAGTCCCAGTAAGAAAACACCAAGAAGAGGCCACCACCATAGCTTTTTTTGAGACATACTGTAGAACTAAATTGGAGTTTTATGATGTTATTAATTTCAAATTGGCAGGTTATGAAGGTTGAAAGGAGAGGGTTGAAGAATATCCACAGCAATGGAACTATTAAAAAGGGAGAATCTTCTTGTGTACCTCCAGTCGGCCAGTTGTTTCCTCAGCCCTCCCCGGCAGAGCCCCTGGAGGTGACCACTATGTCCTCTGCTATGGGAAGGGGAAATGTGCACTTTAATATAATGTTACTGTATATTGTCATTCTGATATATATATATATATATATATATGAAAATATATATATTGCATGTCATGTTCAGCTGACACTAAAATGTCTAATTTTTCTCCTAAACCACCTTTCTGAAAAAAAAAATGAAACAAAAAAAATAGAAGCAGGAAAAAACATTGATAAATGCAGAAAAACATCCCAAGAAATGCAGCGTCATGAAGTTTAGAGGACAGAGGCTTGAGGGAGGGAACAATCAAAGCATCAAACCGGTCCCAATGTTACAAAATCCAGGACAATGAGCTCCAGTCAGACTTCAGGACACTGATTTGTCTCCTGTGATTAAGGAATTACACAACACCACCAAGGCCAAGGATTCATTTCTATTTGTTACAAATAAGCCTTACTGAGTGCACTAACTAAACTGTTCACATCCTCAGATTTACCCCTATGACTTGGTTCACTCGTATTTACAGTGAAAGACTGAGGCTTTCATAGAAGTAAACAAAAACTTTACACTGAGTTTGTAAAATCACTACTAGTGGTGTAAGTTGGGTTTTTATGTAAATTTTGTGCTTAAATAGCAACACTTCTAATTTCCTAGCTAAAATAAGTAGAGTAGAAAAGTTACTGCTATGTCTCGTTGGGTTACATATGCTGTGTTAGGATGATTTAGGTTACATATGCTGTGTTAGGATGATTTAAAGCCACGATTGATAGAATACCCAAGTGAAGGGGGACTTAATAACAATATGTATCCTCTCTTTGGACAAGCTTAAAGTTGCCGTGTGGTTTAGTAGCTAGATAGTGTCATCAAAGACATGGTCATATTTACTTCTCCCAGTCTGTCATCCTTAGTGAAATAATGTTATTATCAGTTTTGTTGGCAAGAAAACAGCATCACTGGAAAAGGCGAAAGGGGACTTTCTCTGCTATGTCAGGTACCCTTGGAAACGCTGCAGTCAACGCTTCTGCTCTTTTAGACCAGATAATCTGCCCACATTTTAGTTCAGCAATTTTTCAAACACTAGAGATTTTGCCACCCACCTCCAGAGCTATTTATCCCTATCTGAAAATACTTTTTGCCACAGGAGGACTGATGTGAGAATGTTTGTGTTGAGGACAGAGACGCTGCTCAATATCCTCCGAGGCACAGACCCTTTCTCTACAACAGGGAGTTACCCTGCCCAAAATGTCAGCAGTGCTAAAGTCCAGAAGTCTTGTCACTGACTATTTTAAAATGTATTATAATAAAAAAAAAAAGAAGTATTCATCTGGTATTTTGTCACAAGGAAAAGCTGTTTTGGGAGAATGAGTTCAGGGTAAGAAAACAACACTCTCTCCTGGAAAGTGTAAAATGGGTGCTCCCTAAGGAGATGCAGGGGAAATGGAGGTGATCCAACAAGAATTTGTGAGGAAACAACTAGTTTGTTGGGTTTAATGGAGCAAAAGGTGGCAGTGTATGATAGTGAAAACTATATAAGATGTCCTGAGGTTAGAAATGGGAACTGGGAACTTCCTTTATTCTAATTTAATCCACACATTAAACTTTGCAACAGAGTATATTCCACCAATGATTGCGTGGATTATATTGTGTAACCCAAAATTTACACATAACACAGTCCTAGCACCCGTTAGCTCAGAATGTGGCATTATGTAGAGGATAGCATTTTTACAAGGAAATTGGGTTGAAGAATGGTCCTTAATTCAGTATAACTGGTGCCCTATATACAAGAAAAAAATAGCCACAGAACTAAGTGTACATGGAAATCAACAAACAGAGAGAAGATGGTGATCTCCAAGCTAAGGAGATTGTCTTAGAAGATAATTCCCGCACTGTTTTCAGAAAGAACATGCCCTTGTCCATACCTGGATCTCATACCTCAACTCTCTATGACTGTGAGACAAGTATTTGTTCTTTAAGCCCAAGTTTGTGGGGTTTTTGTGGTCACAGCCTTAGCAAACTAATGGAGTTTCAACTCTTTGTGTGCCTGTGGTGGAATCTCCGAAAGTAACTGATTTCTTCTTTGTAAAGCTGGATAGAGAAGCAAACGACAGTGTTAAGAGAAATAAGTAAAGATCCTGGCCCTTCCTGTAGCCACTGTCCCACAATGGCCCTTGCTGTAGCCACTGTCCCACAAAGGCTGAGATACGGTATGAGTTACTAATCTGCTGCTTAAACACTAAGACAGCTAGATGCAATTTTACTATGTGTTTCTTACAATCAGGAATTTGTTGATTTGATATACAATTAGCCAACAGAATTTAGTGAACAAATTACCTGTATGTTGAGGTTTTAAATCCTGGAAATACAAGCAAAGCTAGGAATGTGCTATCCTGCTGTGTTTCAGTAGTTCCTCTCAAGTAGTTATGGAATACTTGGCCTCCTTACTGCCACAGATACAAACTCTTAAAACGGTCATTATGATATTAAAAAGCCCTTGTACAGTATGTGGGAGCATGAAGGATAAACCTCCCCAAAGCACCTGAGCTTTCGTTAGCGCCATCTTGTCTGCAGAAACTCATGGAATCATCACACTCTTGCCAAAGACATTTCATGATTAGCCATGGTGCCCCCAGTGTACAGGTTCAAAAAGTGAGGTTTCCTGGGATCATGTACTTCAAACAAGATGATCTGGCTAACAGCAGAAGGCATATCTAGTCCCACTGTTCATGTGCTAGCCCAAGTGAGGCTCTTCTTATCTCTTTCTTAATGAAAGAAAACGGAAAGCAATTCTGCACCTTCTCTCCAAATGGAACCGTGTACAAGTTATCAGGAACTGTGTTTTATCTGAGCACACAGCTTTTGGAGATTACCTTGCTAAGCTCTAATGCCTTCATGCTGTGCTCAAATAAAGGCGACTTGGTATTTAGACTTTGGGGAAAAATAACAATTAGACTTAGGAAAACATGGGAATTGTCTCTTGTGACATTTAGCAAGCAACCAAGCTAAGAACTTGGTAGACTGGGGGAATAGGACACATTCTGAGCTGAGAGAGAGAACTGTTTTCTCTTGCCAGCCACCCCCTCTTCTTCTATGCAAGGGCACAGCTGGTGGGTCAGCCTGCATCCCAGGCAATACTCTTTTTCTGACCTCAGGCTTTAGTCCATATGGCACTGGCCCCCTAACTAGAAAAGGAAAGCTGCTTGGTTAGATTGAAAATCAGGTTTATATATACATACTGTTGACAAAGGCATTGCAGGAATAAGAACCATTTGTTAACTTGTAACTTAGCGAGATGCCTTAGGAGAAAGGACGGAGCTTCAAGGAGCCAGGAAAGCGTCTGCTTGCTGTTTGCTGGACACTAATCCCTCAGATCCATGGCCTGAAACCAGACAAAGGACAAATTACATGGCTCTTGAGGAGTTTATTTTTCCAGATGGCCAACCTGAAGCTATAGTTCACTGGCAAATTAAATCTCCTACAGAAAAAAAAAAAAAAAAAAAAAAACTACCCTAATCATGTCTTTAATAAAAAGCACAAAGTGTGTTTCTTGAACCAATAGCTTGGAAATGTGGAAGATGCTGGAGTGAGCCCTGAAGGGGAGCCCTTTGCCAGATATTGAGTTTCATCTCTTATGTTTGGTCAGTTGGTAAGAAAACAAAGATGTGGAAACCACTTTCCAGTTTTCTAGGTGACCGCTGCTTATACTGGTCTAATTCTTCAAACACAGCTCTTGCCTTGCTACCTCAAAGTCAAACTCCTTTTGTCTCTAGTCCAGTGAGCTGATATTTTTAATGTTTCTTTTATAGCAAGGAAATACATACCTGTATATGGCAAATAATGTATACATACACACATACACACACATTGCTCGGAGGTAGAAAGTGAGAATAAGCTAGAAATAATAAAGGAAAATAAATATCAACTCACCCTAATATTGGGCTGCCAAGGTTAATTGTTATAATCTTTAATTATATCAATTTTATTTTTTGAGAACAGACTTATATTAAGCAACAGAAAGAGGAAGCGAAATGCTCTAGAACTCAGAATCTTCTTGTCATGGCATTGATGGCGACAGCTCTCATTTATTTCAAGAAATGTTTGCTGTGTTCCTTTGTAAAAGGCTAAGCCCTTTGCACATATTTGCGTTCTTAACCTCACTGAAATTATATGGAATTGAAATTTTCATTACACAGATAAATAACAAAGCAGGCTTAGAAGATCATTATCCTGCTATTGATTGGCAAAAGAGCCAGAACTCAACACCTGTACACCTAACTCCTATGTTCTATCCTTCACTTCCACAGCAAACACTTACTAAATAATGCTTTACAGACTGCCACACCCACATATTGGAGACTCGGGAAATGACACTGTTCACTCAATGAACTTTCCATCTATTGAAAGAAACAGATATATAAAAAAAAATGAAATACAGAGTACTGAAGTGTGAGCTGGATAAGAATTGTAAAAGGGTTCCTAGTGGTTCAAAACAAAGTGATTTCCTCAGACCCTGCCTGGAGGGAGGATGGCAAATGTTTATAGGCAAAATACACATCCAAAACATGAGCTTTCCTCAAACCAAAAGAATGCTCTACAGGGGATTCATCCAGCAGAAGTATTTGTTTTAGGGATTGCTTTGCTCTATGAATCCAATTCTTAAGCTCTTACAACAGTGTCCTGAAGAGTCTTCCAGGCACAACAGGACCGACGCACCTATAGAACTCTCAGAGTCTGTGGCAGTGCATAGACACAAGACCTGCACAGGTTCAGGCCAGACAAGGTTCTACCAAGGAGAGGGAGAAGAAAACATAGGGTCTCATCCCTAACCAAGAAGTTATTTGCAACTGATAACTGCTGGCAACGGCAAAATCAGTTTTCTCCAATGGAGTGTCACTGGATATATCAACCACATACCAGGGCAGGCCCCATGCCCAGGAATAGTTGGCCAGCACAAAATAAACTCTGTGGGTTCCCAAGCCAGATGAGGGACAGTAGAGAGTTGCCCATACCCAGAACATCCTTGGCAGGAGAGAAACAAAGACCACATCCTGATAGAGCCAGTTAGGCTTCTGTTTCCCAGGCAAAGAACAGGCTTCGCAGAAATCATGGGACAGGCAGTCTGCTAATCTAGTTGATAAGATTGGAAGGTCTCTGTCCCTACTACATCACTTACTCCCTTGTGCTTTTCCTCCTCTCCCAGCTGACTCCAGCTATATAGGCTAACCCCACTGGCAACAAAGTCAGGGACAGCCTGCCTGTGGATCCTGTTCCCTGATTGAGCTGCCTTGTCCGCCTTGTCCGGTCTCAGTGGGAGAGGATGTTCCCAGTGCTGCAGTGGCATGATGTGCCAGGGTAGACTGGTACCCAGGATGGGAGGGGAGATCCCCATTCTCAGAGAAGAGGAGGGGCATAAAAGGGAGGGGTAATGTGAGGGTAGGACTGGGAGGAGAGGGGGGCTGCCACCAGGATGACAAGTGAATAAATAAACGAATGAATGGAAAGAAATTTTAAAAATAAATAAACGAGCTGTCCTCCAAAACAGTCTCCTAGGTCATTCCCAATTTACTCATCACTGGAGAGCCTGTTCCCCAGCCCCTCCCCTTCCTGAGACCACTGATGGGCAGAGGGCCCACAAAACTCCATGTTTTGCTTATAGGGGTTTGTGGGGTTTCTGTTTTCACTTTATTTGGGCATTTGTTTGTTATTTGTCTATTGATTTTTGGTTTGGGATTTTGAGGTTTTTGGTTTGTGCAGGTGTTATTGTTGCTGTTGTTGTTGTTGTTTACAATCCAGCTGTCCCTCCTCCCCCAGTCCCTTCTCCCATAGTTCCTCATCCCATTCCTCCTCCACCCTGTCTCCAAGAGGATGCTTCCCCACCATCAGGTCTCCCCCCCTCCCTAAGGCCTCCAAGTCTCTCTCAAGTCTTCTCCAATAGAGGTCAGACCAGGCAGTCCTCTGTTGTGTATGTGTCTGGGGCCTCAGACCAGCTCATGTATGCTGCCTGGTTGGTGGCTCAGTGTCCTTTTTTTTTTGAGAGAGAAGAAGAAAGAATATAAAGCTGTCCCGGCCTGCGGGGCCGTTATTCAGGGAGTCTAGGGGGACCATGCCTGTGGGGAAGAATGGGCAAGAGAGAGGAGGAGACCATGCAGATTTGTCAAGGTCTACTTTACTAAGAGCAAACTGCTCCTCAATATATACTTCACAGGAGTGGAAAAGGGGAGGGGCAGGGAACAATGAGTTCACTGCAGGATCTAGATCTGGAGGATGCTGGCAGGGGGTCCGGAACATTTCCTCTTGGTATACTGCCTCTTGGTAAACAGGCACAGGATGTTTTTAGCCAAGGTGAATGTCAGGCAGTTCTCAGGCTAATTGAGGGGCAGGGGGTCGAGTGGCCATGCCTTGGTTCCCAACATAAAGCTGTATGGGTAGTGAGATAGGAAGAATTGGAGGTGGGAAATAAACATGATCAAAACATAGTGTATGAACAAGAATTTAAAAGAAAAGAAAAGAAGATTTAAAAAAGATTCTGATTAAAAGATGGAAGAATCTACAGTTACCTGTGGGTATAGGATAAAGGTTTGGAATAGGATTAGAAATGGTATTCATTTAGGAAACTGGCAGTAGTGGTCTCTTCTCTAGGGTCTAGCCATAGATAATTGACTAGGTTTAAAGTACCAGGCATGAATTTCCTAGCTAGTGGGAATTAAGTTACCCCCATGTAAATGTGCCATGGTTGTACCTTGGTGACATCTTACTAGGTTTGTCATTGATGTGGTTTGTAGGCTTTACAACTGGGTAGGACTATTGATTCCTTAACTTCTTTACAGCTTGCCTAACACCTTCAGCCACTATGAGGATTAGGTCTCATAGAAGGAATTTCCAAATCCATTCTAGACAGATTCTTCTAAGCCCTGTGTTGTCAGTGTGTGGTGACTATCACAATGGAGAAAGTGTCCTATGACTGCTTGGGGTTTTTATTAGAGAACTGTAGTGGTTTGAATAGGAATGTCCCCCATATGCTCATATATTTAGATGTTTGGTCATTAGTGAGTGGCACTGCTTGACAGGGAATAGAAGTTCTGGTCTTGGTGGAGTAGGTATAACCTCGTTAGAAGTGTTTCACTGGGTGTGGTCTTTGGTGTTCCTAATGCTCAAGCCAGGCCCAGTGTCTTTCTTCTTGCTTCCCATGGATCCAAATGAAGCACCCTCAGGTCCTTCTCCAGCACCATGTCTGCCTGCATGCCACCAATGCTTCCTGCCATGATAACAATGGACTAAAGCTATGAAACTGTAAGCCAGCCCCCCCCCCATTACATCCTTTTCTTTGTAAGAGTTGTCATGATCACGGTGTCTCCTCACAGCAACAGAACACTGAATAAGATGATAATCTGTGGTTCTTCGAAAGAACATTATCATGCTTGACTATATAAACTACTCACAAGTGATATAATTTTAAGTAAGCTTATAAAATAAATTGCTGTCCGATGGCTTTCCTAAGCATCCTTGGAATCATCCTTTCCCTCTCCCTTTGCAATACTCTCTCTTCCCTAAATCCACTTAAAGTCTCCTCCTCCGTTTTCTCCCTTTCTCCCTTCATAGTACCTGTGTTCTACTTTCCCCTCCCTGAAGCTCCTCCTCTCCCTCTCTCCCTTTGTGGTCTCTTTCAATTTTCCTTGCTTCTTCAGTCTTTTCAGATTATATACTCAAGTCTAAAGATTTGGAGCTAAGATTCACAAATAAATGAGTAAATGTGGTGTCCATCTTCCCACACCTGGGGTACTCCACTCAGTTCCATCCATTACCCTGCAAGTTCCATGATGTCAAGAATGTCATTTGAAAGAAAGAATAGCATACAATGTGACATTGCTATTACATCAGCCATAGTAGTTTTGCATCGGTAAGAGAAATTACCTATTAAAATGAGATACTATATGGAGTCAAGATCATGGAAGACAAAGGTTGTTGTTCCACTAATTAATATAGCTCTAAAATCACTTATTTAGCTGGACGTAATGATATATATCTGATTCCTTGCTAAGGCAGAAGGATCATAGACATCTTACACATAATGAGTTGGAGATCATTCTGGGATGCATAGTGAGATCCTCTATTTTAAAATGCCCCTCTTCTTTTACAATGATGATGAAGATATAAGGCTTTTCTAATGACGAAAGTTCTTCCAAGGGCTATATATACAAAGGACCATTCACCTCTGCTCTCAGCAATCCTTTCGAAATTTAATCTAATTTCCTGGGTCCTCTTACATTAGGGGTGAAGAAGATAAAAGTTCTAACAAAGAATCCCTGAAGATCCTTTTGAATTAGTAACTAAAACTATTATATGTTCAAAACATATAAAAGCACAGTATAAAAGCCCTTCTATTATCAAAGAGTCATTATTTCAGTATTAAAACGAGCCTCTGAAGATAAATGATAGAATTTACATCCCTTTCCTCCTACCTGCTCTGTCTACCATCAAGAAAACATAAGTACATCTTTTGCATAATGTCTCCTTACTCACTGCAGACCCACTCAGTAACTATCATTGTATAGGTGAAGATGATGGGTATCTTAATAGTGCTTTTAGGCTTTTGGATCAGAAATAATGATTGAGAGCCAATATGAGTGTCCAAGAGATCTTGTAACATCAGTGCCCTTGCCTTTGATAGACAGACAATTCTTATCCTATTCTGATCCTTTCCCCTCCCCTGTGTCTCTCATGCCTCCACTTTGACTTTGCCTATCAATAGTAGATCTATTTTAACATTTCCATCCAGAATGCTTTCCTAGATTAAACTGTTTATACCAAGTTTGATAGGATCTTAACCTTTTCTTTCATTCTATCTTTGTACCTCTTAGAACTTGCTCTTAAACAAAGAGAGGATCTTCAGCATATACCTTAGTTGGAAGTTATAGTCATGATGAAAAAAGAGCTATATCCATCAGATTTTCAGTACTGTGACAAACACTGGAGAGAAACTATTTTAAAGGAGGAGACATTTATTTGGGCTCATGGCTGTAGAGGTTATAGGCCATGGTCAGCTGTCTCAATCATTCTGTGGTTATTGTGAGGCAGAATATCATGACAGAGGGCCATGGCAGAGGATGCTGCTCACTTCACCTTGGCCAGAAAGCTGAGAGAGTTAGGGGAAGGGCCTGAAGACAAGGCATGACTTTCCAAGACACACCCCCAGTGACTTACTTCTTCTACCTAGGCTCATTTGCTAAAGTTACCACCACTTACCAAAGAAACACCATCAGCTTTAGCTAGGAGTTCATATGAGTTTGTCCATAATTTTCTCTGCTCAATTTCATTTAAACTCTTGGAATTTTTATTGCATGTCTTTATGTGTGGGGTGGGCAGGGAGAGGTGTAAGTACAGACGTTTATGTGGAAGTCAGAGGGAAACTTGTAGAAGTTAGCTTTGCCTTTTACCATGTGAGTCCCATGGACCAACTTAGTAGATACTCTCACATGGTAGGAAATACTGATCAATTTTAGCAACCTTAACTAAAACCATTTATTATCATGAAGAAATAAAGAACACTGTACATTTTATTCCTCATGATTAAGACCTCAATAGTTTTGTATATAAAGATCCACTAGTCAGATACAAAGTCATAGATTGTTGTGGTATATAACAAATAATTATAATAGCAAGAGTTTGCTAAAAATATATTAAAGAATTATAACACAATGCTTTACATGCCTTAATTCATCCATCCTTTACTATAGTATATATTAATTCTATAACAAAATATCTCATAGATGACTAAATTAAAATACCCAACAACTTAGAGGGATGTTGTGAATAACAGCCTCAGAATGGACTACAGCTATGCTAATCACCTAACCCATGCCTTTAATCACATGTAAGTCCTGTTAAACTTTAGACAAAGAAGAAGATCAAATTTCTGTACTCTTGAGGTCTCCACCAAGAAAGAGAAGCACAGGTGACAATATCATGATTAGTAAAGAGCAGTATAAAATTTATATGTGAATGTCCAGGAGAGAAGCATACCATGCTGTCTTCATGACCATGAAGTTTGTTTTCACTCATCCATCAATTCAACAAATACTTACTGAGCATTCACTTTCTGGTAGGCTATAGATTAAGGGATGAAAACATATATAAATCCAGCTATTCTTTCAAGGAATTCATTTATATGGTATGGGATACAAAATTTTTAAAATGATTAAAGCTTATGAAGAGACTAGATGATTTTTGAGACTTGATGATTATTCCTTCTACCTGGAGGTTGGCGATAAAGAAAGGTAGTCTGTGTAGAGGTGGTAACTTAAAAGGATGCAGGTAAATGACCTAGAAAAAACAGAGTTAGTACAGAAAAACAAAAAACATAAAGCATGTTCAGAGAAAAACAATGAAATACAAAGTCCATGAGGAAGTTAGCACTTATGACCATGAAAGGTAAACTTAGTCCTGGTTCAGTATCAAGAGGACTCAGTGGGGTGTGTAGACCTGATTGACACACAGCAGAGAATCAGCCAAATTTTGTACTCATTAAAACAATTCCTATGTTTTGTGAATAGTGTTCTAGAGTCGGTATGGGCTGCAGAATGAAGTTTAATACAATAGAGACAGAATATTAGTTAAAGCCATATCATTGAGGTTAGTACACTTAACTAAGGCTCTATAAAAGAGAACAGGAAAAAACTTACTGATATTGGACAGAATTGAACAGAATAAAATGACAAACTAGTAGCTGGATGTTGGGAATAGGAAATAGACAAATATTATTCTCAGATATCTGACATTCATAAATCAATAAATTTAATGTACATGTTTAGATACTTAGGCAAGCTAGAAATAAGAATAGAAATCTCAATTATACATAATTGTGTTATGATAACTATATGTTTTTCCAGATGTAGAAATGAAGTTGCAACCTTCACCTTGATAAATATCTGACTGTTATAATTTGGATTTAATTGATCATAAACAGTATACTGAATCATTTAATAAGAAAGAGACTGATGGTTACAAACTGTTCCTTATGAAGACATCTAGAAATACCATGTTGTTCAAAAGTAGAGTTGTTCAAAGAATGAGCCTTCTGAAGTGCATGTACCCATCTTCTCCTGAGGAGGGACAAGGGTTGTGAAAGATTACCTAACTCTTCAAATGCATGTGATACATGACTATTGAGCTTTGTATATTAAGAAAGTATTTTGACAACTTTGATAGAATATGTACAACATATCCTAAAACTCAAAAACCTGAGGCAAAGGTTTTTCTTAATTATTTCAAAGTTTTTAAATTATTTATTTCATCAGTGATTTTCCTTACTGTTAAAAAGGCTAATGGCCATTGTAAATAATAGAGACAAATTAAATATAGTCTTGCCATACATAAAACAAACTCCTGGTTTAGAATATCCTGATATAGAAACTATAAGTATTGGGAGAATGTTGTAATTTGACCAATCATGTATACACCATAGTTAGCCCCAATAAAATTACCTTGTTTCCTGTTACTGTCTATAAATCTCAAGACTTCCTAGCTCAGGCACAAAATGTACTTTTTGTTCCCATAGTTACCTATTAGCCAAGGATGATGAACTAAGCAGGCAATTGGAAAGGAACAAAGGGGGGCGGGCTAGTAGTCACTGCCAACAAGAAGCACAATCCTGAAAAAGAAGCTTGAACAAACACTCATGTATCTTGTATCTTATTTCTGAAGCTATGTAACTGTTGGAATCATTTCCTTCTTATTTCCTTTCAACAAAACAAAACAACCCAGGCACCTATGTTCTATGCTTTGATGTCAAGAGAGATTGAGTAGGGCAAACAATTCCTTCATATGTGAAAGGCTTAATTGTGATGTATGAATATATTTTTTGAAAATATAATTATTATCTTTTGATGCTAATAATCTTAGTATACATTTAATTGAACATAACTGTGTGATATTGATAACCATTGCTCATCAGCCAGTGCGGAAATGTCTTTTATCTTCACACTTTTTAGTTCACCTAACACAACATGAAAATGTCTATCTGTGTCTTTATGTTTGTGTACTGTTGTTACTCCTGTCCTGGAGAAAGTGTCCTGAGCTAACTAAGAAATTGTCAACGCCACCAGCTTAAAAACACTGCTGGTGATTCATGCTAAATTAGCATTGTTAGTAAAGGCTTTCAAGAAGAACTCTACAATTATGGCCAGAAGAACACATTCCTCATACAATTTGGGGATTAATATTAGTCTCTTAACAACCTAGTAACCAAGATCATAATTACCGACTGTGATTTGCCCCCATTGTCCAGGTAACTGGCCCTGGATATATGGCCAATTTGAAACCTGGGAATCTTGGGAGAAAGCATCAGGTCCACTGTAGGAAAATTGAATTCAAGGGCAGCCTTGCTCCCTGAACAGTCATATTCTTCCTTTCTTTTTGTGCTATTTGTTCGTCCCTATTGTGTGGAGCTATCGTTTGTGCACACATTCTGTGTTAGATTTTCTACACGATTGAGCTTGAAAAACCAAAGCTTAAGTACTAAATGTTTCCCTAAGGCCTGAATGGACTTAAAAGGACATAGGTGCAAAAAGAAAAGAAAGGAAAATGGGGGAAGAAAACACTGCTTGTTAAGTTGTTGCAATAATCTCATGCTGAGAATAAAGACCTTCAGAGTTAAGAGAATGAAAAACAGCCTTCTAAATAGATTGCTTGCTTTTGTTGCACAGGTGGCAAGGCCTGGAAATATAAGATATGGGGGAACAGCAGGGCAGCCTGCTAGCATTTCATTAAGCCTAGAGAATAGAATTGTGTTGTGTTTTTCCCACTTTACAAGATACATGGGCTTCGGGACAACTTGGACTTCTGAGTGTTGGTTTGTTGGTATGTTTTCTAACAGAAAATACTCTGGAGGAAGAGGATCTCTCCCTACATTCTATAGCAATTGGCCCCTCTCCACTTAGATTAAAACAGAGGTGCTTTACATAGAGTATAAATTGTGATCATCATTGCTTTATATTTCCATCATTTAGTTACATTGAAACTACTAATGTGAAGTCAGCACCAACTGTCAAGTAAAACAGCTTTAGAGAAAATAATATCTCTAAATACTGCCAATTAAAATTATTTAAAGTTAATGTTCTGTGGCAGTTTTCAATGCCATTGATCCAGATACTAATCACCCACCTCAAGCAAATGAACAATAAAACAAACTAAAAGCCTGATTACTATTGGTGAATATTAAAAACTAAAGGGAAATTAAAATATGTAAGTTTAGGTTGCTTTCATTGGTCTCCAGAAGAGTGTAAAAAATAAAACAAGTCGTCTGGCGTTCCTAAGTTAGAGCTCACTCTAACTGTCAAGAGGTCTAGCAGAATCCTTGATATTACACACTGTTGATTTTAATTTGCTGGTTACTTCCAATCGGATTGAGTATCTGTATTCCAATCCAATGTATTCCCCAAACAATTCTTTTCCACTTTGGGAAATCATTCTGAGTTTAACACTCCAACTAGAGAAAGTACAGTAGAAATTAATAGTTAATAGTCATTGAAAGCTTGACTTTGTTCTGAATTCTTTGTAAGAAGATTTTCAGTGCCATAATAACTGTGCAGTGTAGGATTTATTTTCTTTATTTGAAAAGAATAAAACTAATATTTTATTATTTCCTTTATTTGAAAACTATGTGTATGGAATTCAGTAGCTTTCCCAAGATCAGAAGTATACTGGAATTTGTACCTCAGTTGCGCTCTTGCTCCACTACTTCCCAACATGGAGTACTTACTTCAACTGCCAAATTCCCTTTCTATCAGAAAATCAGAAGTATTTGTCTGGTTTTTAAAAGATTTTTAATTAAAATGTACTTAAATTATTTCCCCCTTCCTTCCTATATGTAGCCCCTCTCAGTCATCCTCTCTACTCCAAACCCCTCCCATGCTCCAAACTCTCAAGTTGATAGACTCCTTTTTTAATATATTTGCTATGTGCATGTGTGAGCTCATGCACACAAATATACAGAAATAGGACCTGCCAATGCACTTTGGCTATTTGCCTGCAAATGATTTCAAGGCTGACTACCTGGCATTGGGCAACCAGGAAAAGAAATCATCCCTGGGAGAGGCTCATTCTCCTCTCAACAGTCAAGAGTTCCAATATCTGAATATTATACAATATTGATGAAATAAAGTTTTTAGTACATACAAAGAGGATAGAAGAAGCAAGAAGAAAGAAACTCATACTTCCCGAATACAAGGGCAAACACTGTGACATGTGCTTCCTATTCATAAAGTCAGTCTTTAGCATAACCCTGTGTTAAACAAAATACTGTGTCACTTTAAAACAGCAAAGACTCAAATATATGAAGCAAATTAACTGTCTTTGCATTTTGTAGAGAACCAGAATGGAAACCCATTTTCTACTCCACCTTCTCCATTTGCTCTCCTCCCTCCTCAACCTAGCCAATTCTATATAAGTCATTTTGCAAGAAGCTGGTGCCTCCATGTGGTAAGCTGTTGCCCCATTCCTTGATTATGAAAACAGACTGTGGCTTGGAGAAGATAAGTGGGCTTCTTTATTTCTGTAGTTGAAGATCTAGTGAGAACTTGAAAATTATTGTTTTCAAGCTCTGGCTCGTTGCTAAATTTAGGTGTTTTAAAATCTTCTGCCTTAGATCTTTGGGCTGTCAGAAACATAATCATTCAAGAAATGAGAAAACAAAGTATAAATATCAATTTCAACTTTATATACTTCCAAGGATTAATGTCAAATACATTGTTCAGGGTAAATGAAGGTATAGATCAATTCAGATTTATGGAGGAATTGTGGGGAAAATATGTTCCCAGTACCTGCATTGGGTGGCTCACAACCAGCTAAAACTTCTGCTCCAGGGAATCCAATGCCTTCTTCTAGTCTCTGTAGGCATATGTATTCACATACTACACCCCACCACAGACAGACATCCAGAGAGACAGACAAAAACAGAACACACACACACACACACACACACACACAATACAAAATCTGCTCAATTTTAATCTGGCTTTGCATCTCTTCCTCTTAACCTATCTTTCAGTTACAAAAATATTTTAATTGAGCACTTACCATCTGCAAATACAAGTTGTTCTAAATATTTTCTTGCACTGAACATCTTAAGTAAATATGGTGAAGGTGACACAATTTTATAGGAGTACTTTGAAAATTATTGAACTGAGTGCTTAAAATAGTGAATTTGTGATATTCAAATTATATCTAATTTATCACTTCATGATAGGAGTATAAGAGGGAAGACCTTATACAGATACTGTCACAACGTAGGAGGAACATGAGAACTGGAGTCAAATAGATTTCTCTTAAATATTCTCTTTGTGCAATGGTCTTGAGAAATATAAGGTACCCCGATGAGTTCTTTTTCCTATAGGTAAAATGAGAAAGACAATGAACAGTATCACAGAATAACTCCAAAGATTAAAAGAACTAAAACATTGACGAGTGCCAACAAGAACATATGGCGCAACACTCAGAAGGCAGTTACTGATGAACTTTTTGGAATGGAACACCAAAATAACAAGGATGTTAAAGTCTGGCACTGTCTATACTGCTGCTACTGCTGGCCCAAGCCAACAGCCTTATCCCTCCTGGGTACAGTATTCTTTGCCTCCTTTAACTGTTCCTGTATCCCAAGCCAACAGCCCATACCTGTCCTGCTTTCTCATCCTTACAGAGTTGCCCACTGTAGCTGTTGTTACACAGCTATGTGAGGTTGGATAATGGGAGGGAATGAAAGCACCATCCCCTTGGAGACCTTAGGCCAGCTAGTTTCACTTGCTCTCCTTAGCTGAACACAGATCACAACTGGTTTACATCAAACACAAACTTTTATTTTATAGGCTTTGGGGAAGATATTATAATCTTGAGGTAATTTTTAAGCACCTGAATTTGCATACATTGTGCCATCCTTTCTGTAAAACCATTGCAAATGTTCAATATTGGGAAAGCTGGGACAAACTATTAGCCTGTCTTCCCATTTGTGTACAAGTGACTGAACATGGGAGCCATTAAAAAACAATTTGGAAATGAATGCACTACTGATCAACCCAACCTTGTAACTGATATTGTGGCACTTTTTTTCAATGAATATTCCTCTATTTCTAACTGCCCCTTATATTTTCGACTGTATCATTTTGCTTACATTGTTCTGTTCCAAAATTTGACCTGTAAGCCCTCTCAAAAATACTCTTTTTTATTCTCATAAATTTTGAGCATTTAAAAGCTAACTTTGCTTCTAAAATCAGTATTCATATACCTAGTTAGTAAATTTCTCAGGAAGAATCTCCATTGAGATAGTCATGCATTGTGCCCATCATATCCTCTCTCTGTTTGCCTTTCTGTGTTAAGAATGAGTTCTGATCAGCGCCCAGAGACTCAGGTGAGATCCGCCATTTTCCCTCCGGTGATTTTCTAAGGCAGGACCAGCCAGGAGGCACAGGCCTCAAGAGTCACAGGGGAGGCACAGGGCAGCAAGGACAGGATCCTCTCAGCTTCCGAGTGACAGAGCTGGATCAGCGACCATCTCTGCCCCTTCCCTGCTAGTGGAGGGCCTGCCTCCAGGGCTTGCTTCAGCCCAGAGACTCAGCAGGACCAGCAGGGAGGCACAGGCCTCAAAAGTCACAGGGGAGTTGCAAGGCAGCAGGGACAGGACAAGCTCTAGTCAGAGACACCAAGCATCAAGAGATGGTGAAAGGCAAACACAAGAATCCTACCAACAGAAACCAAGACTTCTTGACTTCATCACAACCTAGTACTCCCACTGCAGGAAGTCCTGGATATCCCAAAACACCGGAAGAGCAAGATTTGGATCTAAAATCATATCTCACAATGCTGATAGAGGAACTTAAGAAGGACATGAATAACTCCCTTAAAGAAATCAGGAGAACACAGGTAAAGAGGTACAAGCCCTTAAAGAGGAAACAAAAAAAGCCCATAAAGAATTACAGGAGATCACAAGTAAACAAGTAGAAGCACTTAAAGAGCAAACTCAAAAATCCCTTGAGGAATTGCAGGAAAACACAAACAAACAGGTGAAGGAATTGAGTAAAACCATCCAGGACCTAAAAATGGAAGTAGAAACAATAAAGAAATCACAAAAAGAGACAACCCTGGAGTTAGAAATCTTAAGAAAAAAGTCAGGAAACATAGATGCAAGCATCACTAACAGAATACAAGAGGTAGAAGAGAGAATCTCAGGGGCAGAAGATAACATAGACAACATTGACAGAACAGTTAAAGAAAATGCAATGCAAAAAGACCCTAACCCAAAACATCCAAGAAATCCAGGACATAATGAGAAGACCAAACCTAAGGATAATAGGTATAGAAGAGAGTGAAGACCTCCAACTTAAAGGGGCAGTAAATATCTTCAACAAAATTATAGAAGAAAACTTCCCTAACCTAAAGAAAGAGATGCCCATGAACATACAAGAATCCTATAAATCTCCAAATAGACTGGACCCGAAAAGAAATTCTTCCTGCCACATAATAGTCGAAACAACTAATGCACAAAACAAAGAAAGAATACTAAAAGCAGTAAGGGAAAAAGGTCACGCAACATATAAAAGCAGGCCTATCAGAATTACACTAGACTTCTCACCAGAGACTATGAAAGCTAGAAGATCCTGGACAGATGTGATACAGACCCTACAAGAACACAAATGCCAGCCTAGACTACTATACCCAGCAAAACTCTCAATCACCATAGATAGAGAAACCAAAGTATTCCATGCAAAACCAAATTCACACAATATATTTCCACAAATCCTGCCCTTCAAAGAGTAATAAATGGAAAACTCCAACACAAGGAGGGGAACCACATCCCTGAAAAAGCAAAAATGTAATCTTCCAACAAAACTAAAAGAAGATAGACACATGAACGGAATGCCAGCTCTAACTAC